>JAJOZX010000278.1:1257500-1352500 GCA_023014485.1 Bathynomus jamesi | reverse complement strand
GACAATATTTCCCATTCGTAGTAAGCGAATGTTTTCATATTTTGAATTTTCAAAAAAAGTGTGACCTTGGTTCACGTTAAAAATGCCCAATAATTTTTACGTTCCTAAGGTTTGTTTTTTTCCTAATGGTATTTTCGGAAAACTCAATTAGTTTATATATTATTTTTTACTACAAATTAAAAACAATATCTTTATATTAAGTTACTTTGTCATGGTCGTCTAAAAAATTTTGCATTTTCAATATTCCGAGTTTGAGAAAATTGGATAGGAACATTCGAGTTTCGGTAAAAAAAAAGTTTTCAACAATGCGAATTTGCTGAAAATTGGTATGAAATAAGTCCATTATATGGAGCACGTTTTGAGCAAGTTTCAATAAAATCGTACGAATAAAATTTTGATTATACCTACTTCAATTTTGAATCATAAATCTGAATTTTCAATAAATTCAAAAATGTTAACGATCATAAACGTTTTTCTAAAAAATTGTGTTCAAATGTGTTGGAAATTATATAAATTATACATATAAATTATGTTGTACACTTCAATCATATCTTGTGAATATTTCTTCTTGTAGGTATTTGAAATTCATGGTCCCCAAACGGGGCTTCATATACATACAGACAGAATTTTTTTTGGGGGGAGTTTTCAGATTTTTTCTCCCCAAATCTCACATAAATCAATACTAACTGAAATCCTTTTCAAGCGTTTAGCAAATAAATAACAGAAATGTGCAGAAATGTGGATAAATTTCGAACTCTGAAATATAACGGTGCTAGAAACAGCCTCAGAAGCTACATCCGACTATATATGTATATAGCTAAATTTAACTGATGTTTTGTGAAAATATATAGAAGGTATCCTATACCGAATTCGAAATCTATGGAAATCTTTGCATTAGTAATGTAAACAAAAAAAAAATCCAGGATTTTCATGTTTTTAAAATGTGGTAAGCAAAAACAGCTCGCCTTATATATATATATATATATATATATATATATATATATATATATATATATATATATATTATATATATATATATATATATATATTATTAAAATGCAATAACCGTAGACAAATTAATAACAGGTACAACCATGCACGTACCAATAGAATTTTTGTTTTTTAATCTATTACCTTCGATTCCAGAAGGAATATCCTCATCAGGATAAAATGTAAAGTTAAAGAAAATAGAGGTTAAAAATCTGAGTGATCTTTGGAGTACTGACAAAACTTCGTTATCAATCTTTTAAATGATGGAAAAGTATATAAAAAGAGTAAAGAATGACTCGTTAAAAATAATTATATCTCTGGTTGATTTTAACATGAACTGAAATTGATATCTAAAGGATTTTCCTGAACTTATAAAGAAGTTTACTTCATACGTGACTAATTTAGCTTACATCTCTTCTGCTTCGATCTTCTGTGCCCTTAGGCAGGTCCAGTTCAGGGCTCTAACTCTCGCCAAACTACTCTGTATTCTGTCATTTTCTTAATGTCATAGTAACTTTTCCCGGCCTTCAAGTCATCAAGCATCGATTTCCTCTTTCTTCCTCGGGATTTTTGTCCTCATATTTTCCCTCTATCACGTCTTTCAGCAGACTTTCTCGTCGTAATATATGTCCTATCCAATGCTTTTTGCCTTCGCGAGCTATTACTGTGAGTAAACATCTTTCCTCTTCCACCTTACATAAAACTTCATTGCTTTGATGTTCTACCCAACTTATCTTCATCATTCTTCTCCAAGTCTACATTTCAAAGCTTTCTAGCTGTTTCTTGTCTATTGCTTTCAGGGTCCATGTTTCCGCACAGTACAGAACTATGCTCCATATTAAACTCTTGACTAGCCGTTTCTTCAGCTTCAGGTCTAGCTTGCTTGTGAGCAGCTTTCTCTTTGTAGAAAGCTGCTTTGCTCATAGCAATTCTACTTCTCACTTCCTTGTTACAATCTCCATTGAAATGTTCTACTTCTTCAAGTGTTTGGTTCTTAGTATACAGTATAATTGTTTCTGTATGTTCCTCCTTTGCAATCTTTATCACTTTCGTTTTAGGTACGTTTACTTTCATTCCAAAGTCACTTGATATCACGGCCAAACTTTCCACCATTCGCTGGAGTCCTTTCTTCTGTACTGCTGGGAAGTGCTTTGTCATCCGCATACCTGACTGTTTTAACTAGTTCACCTCCTACTTTAATTCCTTCGTCGAGGTCTAAACGAGATTATTTCACCATTGCCTCTGTATAAATGTTGAACAGTACTGGGGCCAGGGAACAACTTTGTCTGACTCTCCTACTACATTACTCCAGGCTCTGATTTCCCATCAGCAGCGCGAACTGTAACAGTCTGACCGAAATATAATTACTTAATTAATCTTCGCTCTCTCCATTCAACGTTTATGTTTTTTAATACTTCCATTACCCTAGTCTTTTGAACTCTATCAAAAGCTTTCTCTCGAAGTCGATAAAACATGCATACATCTCTAAATCATGTTTTATTACTTTTTCACCCAACATTCTCATGGTACCAATTGCTTCTCTTGTTCCGCATCCTGATCTAAAGCCAAACCAAGATATTGCTCTGCTCTAGTTGTTAATCTTTTCGTTAGTACCTTTAGCACTGTTTTAGATGCATGACTAATCAAGCTTATAGTGCGAAAGTTTGAGCATTTGCTAGCTCCTGATTTTTTGTATATGGGAATCATCACTATTCTCAGGAAATATTTTGGCCACTCGCCTTTATCATACGTGTTTTTACATAAAGTCTCCAGTTCCCTTTTAGCTTCACCTTCTAAATGTTTCAAAAACTCCGCTGGTATGTCATCAGATCCAGTTGATTTCCCATTATTCAGTTCTTTTACTACCCCTTCAATTTCTCTTTCTAGCATGAGTGGTTCTAGGCAATCTCCATCCACTTCGCTTTCATCCACTACACCTACAGGACTATCTGCTGGTTTGTTCTCCTTATCATAAAGTTCTTCAATATACTCAACCCGTCTTTTCCTAATATCCTCCGGATTTTTTCAATTTTTCTTCGGCTTTATTTTCTATCTCTGTTATAACATTACCATTCCTTCTTTTATGATAAATTTCCTCTACTTTCCAGTACTTCAAGTGCGATGTACTTGTAGCCACTTTTCTCTCGCTGTGTCAGTTTCCTGCCTCAGTTTATTATTTAATCGTTTGTACCGTTGTCACCCCTCGTCTTACAGCTATGCACTGCCAAAAATTCTTAACGATAGTGTCCAGTGACTCCCAATAACCTTTAATACTGGTTCTATTACAGCGCAATTATCCAGTTGGATTTCTAATCAACTTGCAAAAATTGCGCCCTTGAAAACTAATACCACACCATATTGTACCATAATACCAATGATGCATTATCGTGAGTACAAATTAAATACAAAAACTAAATTATGACCACTGAAATATTTTGATTGCATGTTAAAAACTCAGTATGCAACTCTGGACCCAAAAAAATAGAATACTGTTTCAAATGCTCTCACGACCTTAATAATACCTTTATGTTATACACCTTTATGGGGAATAGCGAGTATCTGTGACTTCATTATGATAAAAAGACACCTGTGTATGCCAGTTTTGAAAAAATATTAAACTATATCAAAAACCTTATTAAATAGTGAAAAGTTAATGCATAGCGACATGCCAAAATATTAAAATATCTTGTCAGGTGTTACAAAAAAAATAGAATAAATTCATTATGCTTACTGAGTATTGCCATTATATTAAACCTTTAACAAAGACTTTTTAACTCTGCGTCTTAGTATTCAGTTGGTACAACCTTAGCCCCAATTACGGCCTCCAATCGACGTGGCATCGAATCGACAAGACTCTTGCATTTTTCTGTAGTTAGCGATTGTCAGGTTGTCATCAAACACCTCTTCAGTTCACTAAGTGTTCCTGGTTTATCTTTTGGACCTTCTGCTTCGCAATATTCCAAAGATTTTCTATCGGATTAAGATCGGGAGAATTAGCTGGTCTTAATAGTACCTCAATTTCATGACCATCAAACGACGTAGATGTTGCACGAGCAGCATGAGCTGGAGCTACTGTAGGTCAGGTTGAAAAATAAATGGCTCGTCTCCATACAACTGTTCTGCAGGCTCCAGCATGAAGCATTCTAAGATTTCTTGTAAGTGTGACTATTAACAATTCTATTTACGAATGCAAGTGACCCCACACCATATAACACCTACACACTCGCCGTAAATTTAACCAATCGCTTCAAGCAGTTTTCATGATACATTTTAAATTTTTTTCGCCAAACTCGCAGACTCCTGTCATCAAATGACACAAAACTTTGATTCGTCTGAAAAAGCACTTTTTGCCAGTCGTTTGCAGTCCATGCAACTCTTTCTTTGAACCAGGATAATCGTCTTCACGTTTGCTTCGCATTTAACATCGGCTTAATTTTCGGTTTTCGTGACCGAAATCCTATTTCATAAAGGCGGCGAATGTGTTAGTGTGGGGTTGCATGCATATATATATATATATATATATATATATATATATATATATATATATTATAAGCTATAACTCAGTATTTCAGTGACAAAAATGAGAAAATTTGGTAACTGGTTGGTGCAACATTTTCTTGCGTTAATTGACCATAAAGTTCTCAGAAATGACTCTTCTGTTTTTATATCAAATGTTCTTTCATATAAATTTTAAAGCTCTTAAAAGAAGGTATTTGGGTCTTTTTCATATATTTTTTTGAATATATTTTTTCTGAAAAATCCGCTGGAGACAATTGGGTTTGGACCAACCGAGGTCACCCTGATGAAAGTTGTCATTGTGGTGCTGTTGAAATGAAAAAAGTGGTCAATGTGCCGAGGAAGAAGAGAAAATTAAGTAGTAGTAGTGTGGTGTGAGGGGTAGTGAAGAAGGACAAAAGAGAAGAAAAGAAACGAGATCATGAGTGGAAGTGGACAGATTCCCGGGCTCAACCAGGCATGCCACGTGGGCGTGAAAAGCAAGCCTCCCCTTTTTACATTTGTGGAGCTCTAAAATCTGAGGCCTGCTAACCCCTAAAGAAGACCAACGAGCCCCGTAAAAGGGTAACAGAAGATGCCAACGTCGTAAACACTGACACCTCGTTGGATGCAAGAGAAACACACTACTTTGAAAGAGAGAAAAAGAACAGAAGGCAGAGTTGCCAAACGCTCTTCTCTAAAGCCTCTCTTCTCCATATGTGAAGAAGGTAACAGCTTTTCTTGGCTTTTTTATTAGCAATGAACAACGCACTTAACTCAAGGACACTTCACCACAAGTATAAGCCAAGTAAAATGCGCGATCACATTAATGTTCGCTGGAAAAAGTATACCAAAACTGTTCTTTCTAAAAACCATTAAAATCTTGTTTTAACTTATTTTCACCAACTTTGACTATCCAAATCTTTATTAACTAAAAATATATGTCATAGACTAACACCAAATTAAATTAAATATCTTGTTTTATAAACATTTTTAATGAACTTTGTACAAAACAACACACACACACACACACACGCACACACACACACACATTCTAGGCAATAGACGAATTCCAAAAATATTTATAGCTATTAGGACTACTTCACTTTGTTCTAAATTTTATTTTAATGTACATATTTTACTGGGATCACCTGAAGATCAGGGCCCCAGCCTTCTTTAGTTAGTCTTATAAAGCTAACTAACGAAAATATCACGACCTAACCTAACCAATCGTTAGATTAACTGTACGCCTTTGACGATTAGTTAGGTTAGGTCGTGATATTTTCGTTAGTTAGCCTTATAAAGCTAACTAAAGAAGGCTGGGGGCCCTGATCTTCAGATGATCCTTTTACTGCTCAGTTAGCGAGGCCTAGTTCTGGGTTTTTATATAAATGTATCTTTTCTTTGAAAACGTCCTAAACTACACATACGAAACGTCATTTTGAGAGTAATAAAATCGTCTAACTTTTCCTTCAAGCTATCCATTACTCTCAATAATTCTTTCGGACTAAGAATTCATTTTAGATATTTGGAAAAAGCTACAGAATACTTTTTGGAATTAAAAGACGGTCGATAGCCTTCCGCAGTAAATAAACTTAAATTTAACTTAAAATTCATTTGCGTTTGAAATACTTTCAGAATTATTTCATTTGATAATTTCGAACTAACGTCACTTCATGATTGATTATGGCGATATTCTTCTTCACAAAATACCATGACAGTGAATGTCTTAATTGACGATCCACTTGACATTTAGTAACCCATGAGTAATTTTATTTTTGGACGTTTTCCAGTTTATGTACCGTTTTCTACAGTACATTACATACAGCATAGTAAACATCCTGTGCCCAAGTGACGAAAGTTATAATGTGGGTTAGGTTAGGTTACGTTAGGTTAGGTTAGGTTAGGTTATCAAGAACTCATTTTTGATCACTCATTTTTTATCTGAAAAGAAGCAAAAATAAATTATATGAAAAACGGTACACAAACTGGAAAAGGTCTTTATTTTTTTGACATTTATAAATAAATGTTTCCTGAACCAGTTAAAAATGAATGTCTTTACAATCATTAGAGTTTCTTCAACTTCTGAGAGAAGCATTCGTTTGCTCACCAAGTGTTCGGAATAGGTAATATTTTTCAAGTGGTTTATGAATAACAAAGGTATTTTTAAGATATATTCATTAACAATTTTCCTACGTTGTGAGACAATATATTATATAAGAGTGTTTTATTCAAATTTTACTAGGAAGAGTTTGGTAACTAAGGGGTGTTACAAAAGTTGTGCTTTATATTTGGGTGGAGGGAAGCTGTCAGGATTTTATGCAGACAACCTCCGAGTAATGTTCACAGAAATTTGCGAAGTTTCGATTATCTACTTCAAGTTAATGGAATTGTACAGACCATCGATATGGATTTTAGAATTACTGAGCTGACGTTTAACGTTGCGAAGAACATCATCAAACAAACGCGACACCAAAATACGAGATTTGACTTCCTTGAACATTATGAAAACTCTCGAGGCAACGAAGATATGACGTAATAATAAAAATACGAATACGACGATGCAACTAACAAACGGGATTTTCCAGTTCTCTTTTTGGACAAACATCGCTAAATTTACGTTTCCTTTAAACATTCTTTAGAAGTTCCTCATGTAACGTTTATACTAATCTAAAAGAAGGCGTACTGCATAAGTCACGAGAACCAGAAAATATTTACTCATACATTGCCCACTTAAGAGTGATAAGGAAGAATAACAGTTTAATAAAAAGCCTTAAAAAATGTTTAAGAACTACACGTTTAAACATGACTGCAACATTCTTTAGATATTTTTGTCGATATATAATTTATGTGACCTTTTTACTGCACGTTTTGTTAAACTTTATTCCAAGAAAATTCGTTACTATGCAATCTTTCATGACAACTCATTCAGCATTTACTTTCTCCGGATCAAATGTAGAATTCGGACCCCAGCCTTCTTTAGTTAGCTTTATAAGGCTAACTAACGAAAATATCACGACCTAACCTAACCAATCGTTAGGTTAACTGTACGCCCTTGACGATTGGTTAGGTTAGGTCATGATATTTTCGTTAGTTAGCCTTATAAAGCTAACTAAAGAAGGCTGGGGTCCGAATTCTACATTTGATCCCTTTCTCCGAATGTACATTTTGTTTGATTATTAACTTTATTCGTATTTAAAGAAGTTTGTTAAAAGTTAGAGATCAGCCATCCACACAACTTTCATTAATTCATTTTTAGAGTGGCTTTCCGTGTATTAATATGTTTCTTAAAAAAGACATTGTTTGTCCGCAGACATTTTGAAGTTAAATACAATTGAAGTGTTGAAAATTATTTATAGACGGGGGGAATAAAATTGGACCCAGCACTAAGCCTGAGGTACACATTTTTTAAAATACTGTAAATTCAAATCAAATAAATTAGATTTCATAAGCTTTGAAGTAATTCAATGATTATGGAATCCATAAAATATAGAAGCAAAATTATTTTTGCCAGTTTACTCCAAATATTTTGCCATTTCAGGTTTGGCAAAATGTTTAGGAGTGAAACAAAATAATTTCATTAAGGTTAAAACTGACAAGTATCGTTTGGAAGTCAATTCAGTTTGCCAAGAGATATGGAAGTTACTTATAACTTTAGCATTAAATTATTGGAGTTTCTTATCAAATTATCTAAATGTGAAGATGCGGAGAAAAGTTCGATGGAATTTTTTTTTAAATTATAATTTTTTTTGGGGGGGGGGTCGATATTAGTTCAACGAAATTTCTTTTTTTTTAAATTAATAATAATTTTTTTTTCATATTTAATCCTCGCCGAAAATAATATAATTTCAAAAATAGAAATAAAAATAACGCGTAAGTAATTTTTAACATTTTTTTTTAATTAGTTTTAAGTGAAATTTCCTCAGTCCACTGTAAAAATCCTTTTAAATTTGAATTTCGTTATTTTATAAATTGGATTAGGCCTATTTTCTCTCTAACCTTTACTATTAAGTTTCTATTCCAGCAATCCATGAAGAAACTATTTCTTCCTATTCATGGCTTCTATTTACAAAGCCAGGAATGCTTTCCAATCCTTCCCTCTCCTTTATACGTATTGATAAATGGCGTAATAATAAACACTGTACTAATTTTTAATGTCATTATTTAACGAAGCTCCATTTTAAACGAAATAACAATAAAGTTGAGCTTAAAATTTGACAGAATCTTTCGTAAATTCAGTATTTACCTTTTTATATTTTTTATTTGCTTGATTTAGCCACTCCGTCAATTCTCCATTGTCCATCGATCCATCCACGTTTACCTACTTCCATTTTCTCATAAATCACTCATTCAATTATCTATCCCTTTCTCATTCATTCACTTTGGCTTTCAGCTGGGCATTCATCCAGTTAATATAGTCTCCTGTGCCACTAATTGTTCTTACCTTTATTTGCTTTTCGTGGTTCGTTATAACGTCCAACTCAGACCCGGCCTCAAATTCAAGCCAGCGCACGCATTTCAATAGAAATAAATGCATTTGATATTATTTAAAATGCTTTTATAAATGAGTAAATGTTAAGCAACGTAATTGGTTAATGACAGCCCTTTTATGGTCATTTCTGTAACTATAAAAATATTTTACAGAAAAGGAAAAAAAATGGTAAAGAAGATGAATCATAACTGCCAAATAAATACTGAAAAATGAACTGAAGTTCCAAGTTCGAAATCGTTGAGTTATTTCATCAAAGTGATTCTTTCATTTTAAGATACATTTGTGCTCTCTCTCTTCTCTCTCTCTCTTCTCTCTCTCTCTTTTTCTATCCAGCTTTCTACTACTGCTAGGATAGTTGAAAGAAAAATAAACTTTTTTAATAACAGGAACCTCCCAGAGTGGACCGGAAGGTCTTTGAGGCTTCCTGTTGCCCTTGTAACTCCTTCTAACTCTCACTCTCTCTCTCTCTCTCTCTCTCTCTCTCTCTCTCTCTCTCTCTCTCACCGGTTTATTTTAAACTGTTTTTTAATGAGAATTGGCTATGACACCATTATTAATATTTCGTTTTTGCTTTTAACCTCACATTTTTGAGTTATATTTCGTGTTACTTGACTGAAAGAATAATCACTTCTCTGACGGAGTTTACAGAACGCCACAGTGTGACAAAATCTCATTAAAGCTTATATTTGATACACACACACACACACACGCGGGTTGATCCTGAACACTTGTTCAAAAACCCAACATCTATATAATTATGATAATGATAACGTTTATCGGCAGGAGACAAATCCCATAAACAAAAAGTACAGTGTAAGTTAAAAAGAAAGGACTACGGTAATAATGAAATAATAATGATATACGTAATGGAGAAATAATAACATTAATAATAACAGCTTCCCAAAGGTAATACTAAAAAAAAAAAAAAAGTACATGTAATAGGAAGGCTATTGCGGGAGTTGAGTGGAGCTATAGACAGACACTTTCATACTAAGAAGTTCACAGTCTAGAAGGCATAAACCAAGAGTGACTAATAGCTTGGACAATTGGATTGTCTAAGTTTTTAATTCTTCGCATTAGACTGTATTGAGCGTGTCTTGTTACCGCAGGGGGTGCTTGGAACTTGCGGTTATCGAACATGTGAGAAACTGAGTATCTTGGAGGTAACTTACGCAACAGTCTGTCTTTCGTGAAGCAAATTGAGGGTTCTGCATGAACCTTTTTTTTTAAAATGAACTCATAGTTGCTGCCCGTAAATATTAGTGCAGGAAGTACGAAAAAGAGTGTCTTTAGCTTTGCTTGTACAGAATTTGAAGTTCCTTATGAGTATGTTTCCTTAGTACAGTAACTTCGATATTGCTTCCTTATGTCTGAGTCGTCACTCAAGGAGCTGTTGATAAGTTGACCCAGATATTTAAATTTTTATTACCTGCTCTATTGGTTCGTTTCTCATTTGAAAAATATTATTAACTGCTTGGTTTAAGCTTTTAGGATGGAACTGCATAACCTTAGTTTTAGTAACATTAAAATTAATGTCATGGTTTTGTGAATATGATTAGCTAGTTTTTATAAGACGAACCAGACCTTTAACCGAAGGCCTTATTAACACCATATTATCGGCATAGACCAAGTTATTTATCCTCATGTTATCTATACTACATCCCACTCTTGCCTCATTAACAGAAGTAATTAATCCATTAATATACACATTAAACAGCAAAGGAGAGAACAATGAGCCTTGTCTAACTCCGCATGAGGAACCAAAACATTCGGATAATAGTCGTACATTGCCCCATTTAACAATAAAGTTTGGTGTGTGTACCAAAATTTCAATAAATTTAAAACATATGGTGGAACATACCTGTCTTCTAATTTTTTAAATAAAATATTGTAAGTCACTCTATCATATGCTTTGCTTATATATATTAAAAAAGACGACAACCATAAATAGTTGAGTTACTGTCAGTATATTTAAATACGATTTCCTTCAAAACATAAATACGCAGTTTAGTTGATTGGAACCTTTTAAAACCAAACTGATGAAGAGACGTCCATAAATAATCATTTAGTCGGCGCAGCAAAAGTTTCTCAAGTAATTTTGAGAAATAAGAGGCAACAACAACAACAACAGGCCTCTAGTTATCGATGGATAAAATGCCCCCATATTTATTTTTGATAAGGGGTGTAATATAAACTCTCATAAACTCTGCAGGAATATAACTGTGAGCAAGCATAGTTGAGAACAGTAATGAGATATGAAGACTGATCACATCATTAGCATACTTTAAATGCTCATTAGACAAGTCATCTATCCCCTGGTGAGGCGCCTGTCTTTAGCTCTTTAATCAGACTCTAAATTTCAGGCACTGAAGTCTCCGTATTTTTACTGGCCCCTCCTAATGTTGCTCCATTGCAGCCTACATTAAGATTACTCTCCCCGCGTTGTTAAGGATGTTTGGGAACTTCGTTCTCCATAACAGCTATTTCTACTTTGCAGACACTCCATCATCATCATCATCATCAATATATATATATATATATATATATATATATATATATATATATATATATATATATACACTGTGTGTGTATATATATTCTGAGAGCAGAGTAAAGCCTATAGTTTAAGGGCCAAACTACAAAGGAAAATAAATATGTTCTATCAAAAATTATTGTAATGTAAATTGTAACAATATAATATTTTATTTTTACCAATAAAGATAATATACGTGTGTGTATATATATATATATATATATATTATATATATGTGTGTGTGTGTGTGTGTGTGTGTGTGTGTGTGTGTGTGTGTGTGTGTTGAGGAATGGAATTTGCCGATACAGAGAAAGCTGCTACTACAAGTATTTTCATCCTTCTCTGTGCAAACACTCAGTTAGAGAGAAAAATGTCTCAATTTCATATTAAGGGTACAGAAAGAAGGAAAACAGCTGAATCCCAAAGTAAAAGAAATGTGAACATGATCAACGAAGAACATTTTTAGAAGAAAAGAGAATGATAAAAGAACAAATGTTACTCTTAATGAGAAAAGACTGGACTTCGCAGGTGTATATACAGTTTATGCACACCAACAATACATGCAACATCCACCTGTCCAATACCACCCGTAGTTAACTCAGCAACCGCAATGATACCAAGGGTTACATGCCCAGTATTCTCAAGTGCAACGGTCCACCCAATAACACCAACCATGAACCAACAAAATCGACTGGATACCGACCAACATCCAACTCTACCGAATACCAATATTATTAAACCTCTAAATTTACTGTATACAAACATACAGCGTGTGTACACTAACCAAACAGATCGCAAGTTGCAATACGTACAAAATCTAGCTCCGGGAACCAACACAGATATCATGTGCTTAACGAAAACAGACTTGTATCAATGTGAAAAAGGATGTGAACATTGCATCGAAGACACGGAAATAGAAATAAAGGACTACAACGTATACAGAGTGCAGAGATTTTCTAGAAAAGAGGAGGATGTTGTATATATATGAAGAACACATGTGAAATGAAGGTAAGCAAATCAAACAGTACAGCCGAAATTCTTATTTTAGAAGTAAAAGAGCTAAAGTTAATCATTTTGAACGTGTACAGACCACCAGACACTACAAAAAATGGATTTTAATTCGCTGCAAATGAAGTCGAAACCACGTGAAAATCACTTAAAACCCAGTACCAAATATATTAATTTGAGGGGATTTTAACTTTCTATTCGTAACATAGAAGAAAAATGATGATGAGAAGTTTCACGGTAGCATTAGAAGAGACGACAAAACTCAGGCAAGAATGATGTTAGATATTATGGAAAATCATTCCCTTACCCAGGAAATAAGTGTAGCGACTCAAAAAGAGAATGTCTTGGAATTAATTTTTTACAAATAACAATAAAATAACAATAAATAAAAATGTAACGCAAACCAATTTTTTTATCATAAACTAATCGATATACAAACAAAATTCGAAGCCAGAAGACCAAAACTTCGTCCTAGAGAGATAGAAGGAATATTTGAAGGTTTAAATATGAATTCATTGAAAGAATAAATTCAAAATTAATGGGAGTAGATTGGGAATTGCTACTTCGCGGACAAACTCCAAGAGAAATATTACATATAATAGGAAACGAAATTAAACCTACGAGTATATTGTTAAAGCAAGTTCCAAAAAAGAAAATGTAGCAAACTCGAGAGAAAAATCAGAACAATGTTTAGACAACGAAAACAAACCATAAAAAATATTGACGGATGCAGAACTGAAGCAAGGAGAATCAAACTAGGAAAAGAAAAGCCTACACGAAATAGAACTGGACCTAAAACAATTATTCCTACACAAGACAAACAATGATAAAATCAAAGTAGCAAAAAACAAAAAAATAATTCGAAATATTTTTATGCTTTTGCGAAAAGAAAAAGAAGAAAAACGAAATGTAAAGAGGGTATTGGTCCGTTAAAAGATAGAATAAGTGAATACACAAATGATCCAGAAGAGATGAGAGAGTTACTTAAGAAACAATTCAACAGATATAGATACAAATCGGTCAAGAACAAGTGCGGACACGAATCTATTAATGGATTTTGAATTCTTGGAACACGAGAAAATTCAGCACCAGGGTCACACACAAACATGGAGTGCCATGTTTCTCAAGAAATGCAAAGAGAGTATAATCAAGCCACTGTAGTTACTCTGGAGGAAATCACTCAACAAGGAGAAATACTCCCATTAAAGAACGCAGATATTGCCCCCTTATTCAAAGGACGTAACGGACCAATGCCGAAGAACTATCGGTCATTAGTTTTGTGTGTGTGTGTGTGTGTGTGTGTCTACAACTTTAAAGTTAAGCCATAAGTATCACACATATGTCGGTCCCGATATTAGCAGCTTATGTAGGCCTTCATTTGACTTAATGTACTGTAGGTAAACGCTTGCTTTGATAATTGCTTTCTAATAAAATTTAAATTGTATAGAGAATTTAAGTGTGTATTGGTACTGGAAGTATACTCCGCCTATTTTTTAACTAAAAATTGTTGTTGTTGATTGAAATGATTTGCTTTTAAACACTGTATTCAGTACTGCAATAGATCGAAAGTATATTTATCTCGACTAATAGATATATTATAAGTTAATTCATATCATTAGACTGCAACTTGTTTGTTGAGAAAGATTATGTAATACGCCTATTACCGTATTCCATTTTAAAATTTGTTTGATTGGCCATAATTTTTTTTAATATCGTGCCCAAATTCCGAGAAGATGAGAACTTAATCGCTGGAAAATATTTTATAAATAAAACTTGGCAAACTCGCCGGAGGAAACTTTGGAGAATGGCCTGCAATTTTGGCTATAAGAGAAATTTAATTATATTTTTTACCCTACTTACATTTTTCAAATTTAAAAATAGCGAGAGAGAGGAGAGAGAGAGAGAGAGAGAGAGAGAGGAGAGAGAGAGAGAAGGGTATTCAACGTTCAAAGAATTGTAGATTTGCCGGCAAGGTTTTTTTGTCTTTAACTCAAAAGTGGAAAGTGAATGGTTGTAACAAGGAACAATAACAAATCAGTTACCGAATTGTAGTTATTAAGACCTATCACTTATTAGGTCTCATTTGATTTTCTTTTCAGATTTGCTATTTACTCCTAAAAAAATGTTTACATATAAGTTGCACATCCGTTACAGCTTTAAACGTAACTTTTACATAACACTTAAATGAATGCAGAACATTTGCGTAAATTTTTGAGCTTCAACAAATGTAGATCTCTATTCTGCTATTTCGTTCTGTAACAATTCCTTAACGTTTTGTTAATTTTATTTACCTTAACTGCGTAATTTAGGTATAGCAATTTTTAACATAATGAAAACTACTCTATATGGATTCTTCCAGATAAATATATTCTATAGGCTAAAGTTCCATAACACGCATAATGCATACATATTCTAAAACTGAGATTCTAATTAAAATAAAATAACTAAGTACATTTTCATGGTTATGTCTTGCAATTAAATGCAATTACAAACACGTGTTACTGTTTAGGTGTCTGGCGTAAGAGAAAACTGTGTGAAAGAATGTGCGAAAGTACTTAATATTCATTAGATCGTATGATTTTTCATAAATGAAGAATGTATAACATATGTTTATTATGAATTAAAATATCTCCGGAAGTATTTGTAAAAGCTGCTCTGTCTGCGCATGCACGTTGCCTTGTTTGGTTCAGTTCACAGTTTACGGGTGGAGGTACACGAGTGACAACTTTAAAAAATAATTTAATGCATAGTTGATTGTGGACTACATTATAAATAGTTATTACTATTATTGGAAACCTCTCATCAGTATCATATAAAAGCTTTATTTATTTATAAAATCAAGCTATTGTGACGGTCTAAAACGTTTCTTCACGCACCGCTAGGAACGGTGATCAGTTTTCTATTGAAAAACACACACGTGAAAAGAAAATAAGTACAAATCTTGTTCCTTTTAAGTAGGCTGACCATATTTCCTTGAGACAAAAACGGGACATTGGGATGGCAAAAAAGGGACGGGGGTTATGTAATATTCTGTATTCATGAAAAAGTAAGTACATAAACCGGACAAAATTGACATTTTTATTAAAACGACGGGACGGCCAGGAAATATAAAACAAACGGTACTGTCCCGTTCAAAACGGTACGTATGGTCAGCCTACTTTTAAGTATATATTGATGTTTCATATTAATGTAAGTGACTGTGTACAACACTATTCGCAGAAGTTAAATCAAATGAAATTAACGGTCTGAACTACAAAATAAGATCCAAGATAGAGTTAAATCCATTGCGGTACCGGAGTTCCCACCTACCAGTACAAGAGTCTGTGTAACCTTGTCGAGGTGCGATGGCTGACACCTATGAAGTCACCTGCTGGGGTCTGGTGTCAACAGACCTGTAACATTCGGAGAGCAATGGGGGCTTCAGTGGTACTAATTAACAGAATCGAGGAAGCCATGACAGGTCTAGCAAACCGGGGATTGATTCATTTTGCTCAAGAACAATGCTGAGACCCTTGGAACGGACGGATATTTAGGCACTCGACCTCGGACCATTTTAGAACTATGGATCCGGAATGAACCTACAAGAGGTTAACGATCTTTGTCAGGACAGTGCGGAGTGGAGAAATTTCATCCGGGGGCTCTCAACCGACAGACTACTATAGTCTAACGGGCGACTGGGTGAATAAAGTTAAATGAATTAGAACCTTTACTTATTGAGCATAGAAGACCTCATAATTATGCCAAATAGGTTTGTAATTCTGGATAACGTATCTGGTATTATACAGAGGATAATACCAGATAATATATAATACAGAGTATAATACCAAATAATAGTTTATTGAGAAAATAAGAAGAATTTTGTATTTTTTTTATAAATATATACACATACTGTAAAAACGAAAGAAGAAACAATAAGAGTTTTATTATTCCCATCAAAATATTTTAATCTTAAAGGTTCTTAGAATGAAAACCGTGAGCAAAATGTAGATTTAGGGTTTAAGTTTATTTATGCAGCTATGTAACAACCCTGCTCAGATGTACTCTGGATGGTTCATTAGGAGTTGTGTATGCTAAAACATATATAAAACAATATTGCGAGTAGAAAAGTTTTAGTATTTAGGGAATGATCGTATCATCTGGTAGAAACTAACCCTAAAATTTTAATAAAGATTTAAGAGAAATAGCGCCAGAGAGCAATTTGGCTGTGCAGATAGGTGACAAGGCCACTTGTAAACTGACGGTTCGACATATTAGATTATTTGGATGGCTAGATAACTGAGAGGCTGTATAGTTTGGTAGATAGCGCTTTTATTTCGAAAGGAGCTCAAATATCTCTACTAAATATATTTTATATTAAAAAAATAGTAAATACTGAAATAGTAACGAGAAGATGAATGTGATTGATTGACAGTTTACACATGTGGTCCCACATATTAAGAAAATATGTTCTGCCTAATAATATGCATGAACAATGGTGCGCAGTGATTCAACGAGGTCATGATGCAACACAACAGAAAATACGACTAAATTAATGAAAAAAAATAGTGCCCTTATCCCTACCCAGTCCCTACTCCCTTAACTGTGTACGCATGTACTATGTACCTACGTACACACGTATATACTCTCATTTCATGCCAACATACTAATGAAGCAGCTGATAGGTATACTGAGATTTCGTCATTAGGGGTACTTTGCAAACATATAAGTTTTCCTTAAATAGTGTGGGCATCCCGTAAAAAGTAGTTAGAAAAGGGGAAGTGTCTCCTGAAGCCTTATTCCTCTCTCCAACATTGCTGAAATTTCCTGTTGAATTTTCGTTGTGGTTTCATTTCAAGATTGAAAAGGTGAAGGGACCTTTACCCAAAAGCTGACATGACCGGCAGGATGCTTTATCAAGGTATTCACGGAAGGTTATTGGGACAGGTAATTTAGTGAAGTAGACTAAGGCGCCGTTCAAAAATTACGTAACGCTATTTTTGCTAAAACCTGACACCCTCACCCCACTGTAACGTTCCGTAACGTGTGGGGTGGGGGAAGTGGGTTAAGGTTACCTTCAGTCAACCTAACTCACACTCTAAAGGAAATCTAAGCATATTCGCTAAAGGTAAATTTGTTTCAACTTTCTGGTTAATTCAAACGATTAATTTCTACATTTTTCAGTAATTATTTTGTTGGCGACTGAAGCAGACATTTCGCTAAGAATCTTGTTTTACAACCGGCTAAATATTTTTAACTATTTAGAGTTGTCCCAACAAGTATTTAACAATTTAGTACAAAGAACAAAGAAGAAAATAATTCTTATACGCCTCGGTGGTGTAGTGGTTAGCGTCGCTGACTACGAATCCATCGGTTCCGGGTTCGAGACCCGGTGACGGCAGCTGGCGCGCAGCAAAACCCAGCTGTTCATCAATCCACACAATAAAGAAAGTGGTTGGTAGATAAATGGATACTCTGGGTGGTCTAGTGGTTAAGACGCTGGGCTGATGGTGGGGCGTGGTTCGGATTCCACGTTAAACTGTAGGTTTAAGGTGGGGTGAAAAGCTTGACCTTCGTCAGAATGAACAATTCAGGCGGAAGCTAACCAAAGGTTATAAATGAAACGATGACAAAATCAACTTTCTTTTTCAAAATCAACTTTCTTTTTCAAAATCAACTTTCTTTTTCAAAATCAACTTTCTTTTTCAAAATCAACTTTCTTTTTCAAAATCAACTTTCTTTTTCAAAATCAACTTTCTTTTTTCAAAATCAACTTTCTTTTTCAAAATCAACTTTCTTTTTCAAAATCAACTTTCTTTTTCAAAATCGACTTTCTTTTTCAAAATCAACTTTCTGGAGCTCGAAAGTGTTGGAACAAATGTAAATAGTTAAAATGAAAGTAAAAGCGAAACATTTGTTCCAATGTTTAGCAAAATAATTAGTAAAATATATAAAAATTAATTGAAGTAAAGAAAAGTTGAGACGAATTAATGTTCAGCGAAATATTTAGATTTCCTTCAGAGCAGAGCGCAAATGCCGAAACAATGTCTTGTAGCTGATGGCAGCGTAAATATAAAATAGTCTTTAAAATAAAAATAAGTAAATAGATTCTCTTAAGTGAAATAAAACTAAAAAAATTGTTAGACGAAATAGGAACTTAATTTGGGGTTCCGAAAAAACTAAAGAACTGAATTAAGCAAACTTTTCCAATGTCCTAAATTTGGGATCTATTTTTATGTTCGTAACTTCTGCTGTTGTGGCATCGTAAAATTCATGATTGGTACTTTACTTATCTGTCCCCTATGCGATGCAGAGTATATATATATATACACATATACACACATGTGTGTATGCGTGTGTGTGTGTGTGTGTGTGACTATGTTTATGTTCAAGAAATGCACTTGCTACGGATAGAGTTTGTGTTTCTTACTTTACTCAGACAAAATATGGTTCATAAAACTCAAGTCTATACAAAAGAGTTAAAATCCACCC
This sequence comes from Bathynomus jamesi, assembly GCA_023014485.1. Classification (NCBI taxonomy): domain Eukaryota; kingdom Metazoa; phylum Arthropoda; class Malacostraca; order Isopoda; family Cirolanidae; genus Bathynomus; species Bathynomus jamesi. The sequence continues at coordinate 1,333,514 of JAJOZX010000278.1, read as the reverse complement.
GAGAATTGCTTCAAAGGACTTGGAGAGACTTAAAGTAACGCTGATTCCTCCAAGAAGATTACAAGTTTATTGGACTCAGCTCCTGAAATTGTTAGAAGAAAAAGCCAACCGTATAAAATCAGAAAATGCATAAATTTCTTGTCATAAGTTGTTCCTGTCAAAAGACTTTTTTTCACCGACTGTATGAAAGTTGTCGTTAGTCGAAATCAAATATATATAAATCTGGAAGGATATGCAAGAGACATCCTTTTTACTGAAGTAGAATATCTTTCAGCTTTTCATGATCAAAACATACCGAAATATCAAAAACAGAGAGAGAGAGAGAGAGAGAGAGAGAGAGAGAGAGAGAGAGAGAGAGTTACACATCAATGATGCTTTGAACTGCACTTGTCCCCTGCATGGGACTTAAATTCTCTGACATTTGTGATATAAGTAAATAAAATCCTCAGCTCCAGTTTTCATTTTTAAGAACAAATAAGATCTGTTTTTTGTTTTTTTTTAATCATACCTTTAAAATCTTTTTAAAAGAAAATGGATAAATTGATCTTCAAAATTCTAATGATCAAAAAAACATTTTGAAACATTTTGTATTTAAAAGAATCAGATTGAACGCAATAATGAAAAAACTATAGCACGGTGCTCAGAATTGTTTATAATAATAATAATAATAATAATAATAATAATAATAATAACTCGTTTTCATGTTAGATTAAATTCTGTTAGGTTAGGTTAGATTATTTGCTGTAGAGTTCATTTTTTTACTCGTATCTATATACATGCTATATTATCACTTCTATATAGCTTCTATATAACTATTTAAAAATAGTATTAAATAGTATTAAACTGATTACAATAAAATATCAATTTTTAACCATGAAAGAAAAGTTCAATTTGCCTTGAGATGCCTAAAAATGACCATACTTTGCTACTGTTCTCTGACTGGGTTGTTTAACCTCCTTCATAAAATCTAAGGGCATATGTCGGAGGGGACCTTTAGCTTTACGTGGGATACGAAACACGGATAATCTGAAAGAAGAGAACGGTCCCCCATCGTTTAACAACGCTGATCAACGGGAACCGGTGTTACTACATTGGCCAAAACAGCAGCCCCGATAATTAACTAGATACATAGCAGTGTATCGTTTGTGAGGTATTACCACAGTTTGGTGATATATAATACATGCGTTCCTTCTGTAAGCTAAAATCAATTTCCGAACTTTCGGGGAATGGTGCCAATAAATGTAAATATGGGCCAAATTTACGAAAAAAGTTCCATTGTTAGGCCTAAAATGGCATCGAACGCAAAGTTTTGGGGAGTTTACTGTTCTTTTTATATGAATTTATACCTTAAGAAATGAACCTGTATGCCCATTATAGAGCATATAAATAGCCTAATCTGCGGCTCTACCCCAAAAGTATATCTCGTATACGCACAGATATCTGAGTTTGGTATAACAGTATATATACACACACATATACTGATATACATATATAAAATCATCGCTTGTTTTGGCACTCCCATCAGAAAAAGTGTACATTGTTATTGCTCTCTCTCTCTCTCTCTCTCTCTCTCTCTCTCTCTCTCTCTCTCTCTCTCTCTGTCTCTCTCTCTCTTCGTCGTCTCTATAGTTCTTACAAACTTACGTAAACTTAATTCAAAACGTGTGGGGATAATTACCGAAACAATCAAATTATGAAGGCCGAGAAAGAGAGAGAAATAACTGCTGGAGGGGCCTTTTACAGTGAACAACGCGGTCCTGGAAACGAGGAAAATGCTAAATCTAAAGATATAATGACGAAATGTAGTAACCATAAACTTTGCTCAAGAAAAATTAATTATTTTTTTTTAAATAATAAGTTTCAAAGTAGTAAAATATATGAGTCTTTATATGCCCAATTATCTAAAACAGATGGAAAATATGTCACGTGTTAATGTTCAGCTTTTTTTTTAAATTTTGTTCAAAATGCACATCTGTTAACGCTGCATTAAGGAAAATAATGTATTTTAATATATAATAAATGTTATAAATGTTGGTAATATGAGCAATTTATTGGCCTCATTTCTTTTATACCCATAAGACCAATGGCAAAGAATTCAGTAATGATTTTTGAATACCCCTTCATTAAAAACATTATATATACAGGGCGTCCCAAAAAAATGTATACACACTTTAACAGCTGATAGCTCAATTGATGTTTCTTTCTTTCCAAGTTAAACCCATTAGAATTAATAATGGCAGTCAGACTAAGCTTTGAACAAAGGAAATTCATTCTAAAATGCTACTGGAAGTGTGAAAACGCAGTTGAAGTGCAAAGACAGTTTAGGAGGGAGTTTCAAACAGATCCACCAACGCGACTTACCATCACTCGAATTAGAGATAAGTTTGAAGCCGATGGAACTGTTCAGAATGTCCACAAGAAGCGTTCCGGAAGACCACGGAAATCGACAAGCCCCACAAAGCAAGAAAGAGTACTGGAAACGTATCACCAAAGTCCAAGAAAATCTGTGCGGCAAGCGAGTCGTGAGGTAGGAATTTCAGAATCGTCTGTCCAACGCATTTTGAAGCGCTGTCAAAGGAAAAGTTACATTCCAAGATTAGTCTATGGTATTAATGAAGATGATCCGGACCGAAGAGTGGAGTATTGCGAGTGGTACTTGGCACGATGTGGATGTGGATTGGACGAAGGGGTTTCGTAGAATACCCTCCGCGTTCACCAGACCTCACACCACTAGACTTTTTTTTATGGGGATACTTAAAAGACAAAGTCTACGCTTTTAAACCTGCAACAGTCGCTGAATTGAGAGCAGCCATTGAACGAGAATGCACACAAATACCAAACGAAATGTTTCGTGATGTTTGCGATTCCATTGCTTCGCGTTATCAGCAGTGCCTGGACCAGAACGGACGTCAGTTTGAAAACAGGCGTTGACAAAACAATTAAATAATGTCTGTAGATTCTATTACATTTTGAAAATGAAATGTATTTTAATAAACACTGCCTTTATAAGTATTTAAAGTGTGTATACATTTTTTTGGGACGCCCTGTATATATATATATATATATATATATATATATATATATATATTATATATATATATATATATATATATATATATATATTATATATATATATATATATAATATATATATATATATATATATATATATATATATAATAAAAGGTATTATAATTACACTTATTTTTTATTGTTATCCTTTCATCAAAAGTATATGCGAAATTATGTAGCAAGTTTGTAGCATTTTAGAGGTTTAATATGCGACATTTCGCTATATATTTTTGTGTCTGTTAGATATTTAAAAAATACCATTTGTCCCAAATTTCTAAACAAAACTGGTTTATTGCCGATAAAAAATTAGAACAAATCATATATCTAAAATATCTAACATTCTAACGGACTATAACTAACAAGTGTCTAACGTATAACGAAATGCCGGAATATGAAGTACTTAAAATGTTACAAATTTGCGACAAAATTTCGCAAAACCAAAAGTTAAGTTCAGAATTCAACAAAAAGGCTATAAAAAGTGTTAAAGAAAAGCACATAAACTTATATACTCGTGTGTGTATATATATACACGAAGGTAATTCAATAAGTATCCGCACTTTTTAGTGTCACAATTTTATTTTCACATCTGCTAGATTTAAACACATCACTTCTCAACATAGTCTCCCTGTTTCTCAATACACTTACTCCGGCGATCTACAAGCTTTCTAATGCCATCACAAAATAATGTGTTTGGCTGTGTGCGTAGCCAGTCATGCACCGCCTCCCTCCTTCAGGTCATCATCACCTTGGAATTGCTGACCTCTCAAAGCATCGTTTAGTGGTCCAAACAGGTAAAAATCCAAAGGTGCCGGGTCTAGACTGTAGGTTGGATGGTCGAGAACTTCAAATTTAAGTTATTGAAGGCATTTTCTAGTCTGTGCAGCGATATGAGGGCGCGCATTGTTGTGTAAAAAGAATAACACCTTCCGACAATCTCCCTCTCCGTTTTGTGCGAGTTGCTTGCTTTAACTCATTCCGAAGCATGTCAGAATACGATGCACTTGTTACTGTAGTTCCACGCTCTAGATAATGTTCAAGGATAGGGCCTCGTGTATCCTAAAACAGTGTTAGCATAACTTTACCTGCTGACGGCTGCACTTTGAACTTCCTTGCAACGGGAGATTGTCGGAAGGTGTTATTCTGTTACACGACAATACGCGCCCTCATACCGCTGCACAGACTAGAAAATGCCTTCAAGAACTTAAATTTCAAGTTCTCGACCATCCAACCTACAGTCCAGACTTGGCACCTTCGGATTTTTACCTGGTTGGACCACTAAAAGACGCTTTGAGAGGTCATCGATTCCAAAGCGATGATGACCTGAAGGAGGCGGTGCATGACTGTCTACGCACACAGCCAAACATATTCTTTTGTGATGGCATTAGGAAGCTTGTAGATCGCTGGACTAAGTGTATTGAGAAACAGGGAGACTATGTTGAGAAGTGATGTGTTTATAATCTATCAGGTGTGAAAATAAAATTGTGACAATAAAATGTGGGGATACTTATTGAATTACCCTCGTATATATAAGGTTGTAACATATATTCTGCTCGATTTTTTAGTTCATTCAGAACAAAAATTAAATGACTTATAATGACAAATTAATCATCAATATAATTCCCTTCTTTTTCTATAACCTCCTCCCACCTGTAGAAAAGTTTTTTTATGCCACGTTCGAAGAAATCCCTTGGTTTCGAGTTAAAAAAGCGATCACTTCGTTTTCGATAGCTTCCCTGGATTGCAACTTTTTTCCATCTAGGTGGTGTTGCAGACTTCTGAATAAATGGTAGTCTGAAGGTGCGATGTCCGGAGAATAAGGTGGATGAGACATGTTTTCCCAACCAAATGCCTCCAATTGGGCAGTGGTGATTCGAGCAGTGTGATGGCGCGCGTTATCCTGGTGGAATAGAACAGAACACCTCTGCGATTAATTAATGCAGGACGTTTTTCTTGTAATGCCATCTTCAATCGTTGGAGTTGTTGGCAGTAGACTTCAGCTGTGATTGTTTGGTTATCTGGCAGAAGCTCAAAATGAATAATTCCTTGCATATCCCACCAAACACAGCAAAATTTTCTTTGGATGGGGTCCATTCCTTGGCTGAGGTTCAGGCTTTGTTTCACGGCTAAGCCACTGATGTCGACGCTTAATATTGTTATAGAGTAACCATTTTTCATTCCCAGTGACGATCCGATTCAAAAACGGTGCCTGCAGTTGCCGAGAATGCAGTGATGTGCAAATATCGATTCGATGTTGAAGATTCGTTAGTGACAAATCATGCGGAACCCATTTTCCAACCTTCACTACTTTTCCTAACAGCTTCAAACGACGGTGAATGGTCATATGGTTAACGCTGAGTTACCGTTGGGTTTTCCTCCACTGTTGCTTTCAGCAACTCTTCATCTAACTCATTTGGTCATCCTGTTCGTTAATAATCTTTCAGACTGAAGTCTCCATTTCTGAACTTCTCAAACCATCTCCTATACATCCATTCGCTCACATCATCATTTCCAGAAACTCTTTGAATGTTTCTTGCGGATTCACTAGCGTTAGATCCTTTATGGAACTCATACAGCATCACATGTTGAATAATGCTCTTTCGTGGGCTCCATGTTTTCTCAATAACTGTAATATCGTAGGGGTGGCGTTGTAACTGTATGAAAAACACTAGAGAAAATATTCATTAGCCCAATCCTACACTAGCCTAAGTCATTCTGTATCATTCTGTATCGTGATAAAACCTGTGCAAACCTGTCGCCGCGTGTATTTTGCAACATTTCTAAAACTATTTCACATTATCTTGAGGTTATTCTATTATCTATCGTCCGTTTTCTAATCGAGCAGAATTTATGTTACAACCTGATAATATATCCCGGGAGGAGATTGTAGACACCAATCGACCAGGGAAGTACTCCAGTGGCGGAAAGGACGTTAGGCAGGAGACAGGGAGTACTGGAACTCCCGTTTCTCTTGTTACTATCCTCTTTAGCTGATCTTTTCCGTGCTTCACCTACTTTCTGAGCAGTCCAGCATGCTTTCAAACACATACTTCTCCCCCTATTCTTCACTACATATAGTACATGCATCTTACACCTTACATAGAATTTTCAAAATTTAAAATAAAGCACCGGTTTTAAGGACTGGACTTCTCTTTCCTTCCCCTTCTACGGGTGGGGCATCTTTGCGAGCGCTCGCCTATGGCCCCTCCTTCCTAGACAAAAAAAATGTATACTGTATATATATATATAATATATACGTTTCAACCTTTCAATGTTCCGTGCGATAATTCCTCATTTCACGGAGGTCAGGTTTTACTCCCCCTTTTATATATATAATATATATATATATATATAATGTGCGACTTTTCATCTCATCCACTTAAGCTGTGATTACAATTATCTTCAACGTTGACTGGTGAGATATATATATATATATATATATATATATATATATATATATATATATATATGTGTGTGTGTGTGTGTGTGTGTGTGTGTGTGTGTGTGTGTGTGTGTGTGTGTGTGAATTTAGGTACTTTATCGAATAGCATTTTTTTATAAAAAAAAAAAAATGTTACAGGATTTAACTCAAAATTTCAAAAATGGGATAAAATAAGGAGGAAGTAATTGAATCTCTTCTCCGATTTCACTTTATGCACTCGAGGATATAGTCTACTTCCCCACCCCCCCATCCGTATTCCCCACCCCTCAACAATTCCTCCTACCCCCCCTCCCTCCTCACTCACCCCCCCGAAAAAAGTCAAAATCCCATTTAGGAATTTTGACCATTTTTTGCTGCTTAGATTATTTTTTTGCTTATTCCGGCCATTTTTCCTGCTATTAGTCATCACTAATGTCCTCGCCTGTCTAATGGACCAATCCCGAAGCAGCCTGGCCCACGACTGAAAAACTAATTTCGCTCCATATATATTATATATATATACACTTCCACTTAAAGTATGAATGTATCGATAATTATATATATATATATATATATATATATATATATATGAAAATTATTTCACGAAAGTAACACGTGAAAAATATTTATGATGAATAAAACCACGAAGGAAAGGAAACAGAATGGTTTATAACATTGGTTGGAAACAATTAATTTGATCTTGTGCTAAAAATCGATAGTTTTCCTTAAAATTTGTATGCTCCTCCCACAATCCTTTAATTTTTTTAATTTTAATTTTAATTTTTCCGTTTATTGAATATATATACTATATGTTTTCTGTAACCTATATATAGGCTGTAACTCTTTATATACTTCAGTGTTCCTGAGGATGTCATTAGACGAAAGCGCTTGAGCACCATTCTGTGTTTCCTTTCCTTCGTGGTTTTATTCATTATATATATATATATATAATTCGGAAAGTGGTAAACCCAATTAGCAGGTGTTAGCTTCCTCTCTCTTAAATTAAGACAAGTTATGTAAGTTAGGTTAGGTTAGGTTTATTATGAAGTTCATAAGATGTTAATATTCTCAATTACGAAAAACTGAATTAGTCTGAATGTAGTCACAATAACTAATTAATTTAATAGAAACAAAAACATTCGGTGTATTAGGTGTTCCTCAGGAACGAATGCTTATAACGACTGTTATTTATAATTTATAATTTATAAGCTATAATAACATTATATCTTCTAAGATATTTGGAAGAGAATTTACAGAATTCCCTTTTTGGAGTTAAATGGCAAAGTTTGATTGATGTAATGTCGTCGTTACTTAAAATTTAACTTTATTTATCTTCATTAACGGAAATCTTTAAAGGCGAGAATTACATTATTTTGGAGGGTTAACCATTCCTCCAAATCTGATGATGCGGTATGGCTAGTCATGAACCAATATGCTGAGTTTACTTGGAGAAGAATCTTTCGTTAAAATAACTAAATGTATGGTTAACTATGTTTTCAAACTGTACCAAAATGTTAACTTAACCCTTTACCATCACATGTTGCCTCTAGTTAACTTTTCAAATGGAGGCATTCGTAACTTAACCCTACAAAAAAATCCAGCGTTATAAGGTAAGTATACTTTGTTCAGTCAAACTGTTCTGTGGTTGTACTACCTATTTAAATGTTTGTTATTAGAACAATAAGTATGGTTGTTGTAGTTATACAACATTTGGATTAACAATATAATGTAGATGGATTAACTATTTCCTATAATGTTTATCTTAAATACTGTTATTTTAAATTACAGATATGATGAAATTTATGTTCTGAAGACGTCCTTCACTCCTTTCGTAAACCGTTGTATATCGAGTTTGTACCATACGAATTTTTGAAATTTGGAATTTTTACTTTTGTCCTCCACAAACGTCCTCCAATTTGTTTAGGAACCGCATCACATTCTCCCTCTGCATGAATTCCATTACGGTCAAATGTGTTTTGATTTCGCATTTGTAACCCGAGACAAAATTTCAGAAAAATCTATAGATAATATCCTACACGTATCGTATATCATCTTTCCACTCGACATAAGGTTTGAGAGTCTAATCTTTCTTGACTTTTTCTCTCGTTTCTGCCTCATTCAGTGTTTACACCAAAGTTGAAGATGTTCAAACTGAACATTAAATTTTTTATTCAGTTCCGTATAGATAGAGATAGTGGAAGCATCTTTAGCATTATTTATAAACTTATTGATGACGTATTTTGGTATATTTTTTACGCAGGAAGGAGGGGCCAAGGGCGAACGCCCACAAAAACGCATCCCACCTCCCAACCCACACCATAGAGGAAGAGGAAAGCCAAAATCAACGTCCAAGGTTTTCGAGATACCTGGACATTCTGCGTTTGAAAGACTGGGGAAGAGGGGGGTCAGAGACAGGGGGAAAGATGGAGTGAGGAAGATTGTTCCAAAGTTGACCGATTGAGTAGATGAAAGATTGAAAATACCGATTAACCCTTGCGTTAGAGAGTTGGACAGGAAAAGAATGAGAGAATGTGTCGAAAAATGGAAGAATAGGAGAATGTCCTGTGTAGAATTAAACAGTTGTGAAGCTTACAAGTTTATTCTTTTCGAAATATGAATCATTGTTGGAAAACGATTTTTTTAAGGGGATTCTCATGAAACTACAAAATGTATTTGATAAAATAAAAAGAAAAAAGTTTGGCAAAATCTAATTTGCGACTTAAGCAAACGGACGAAGTACTGTAAAAAATCACCTTATAACAATATTTAGAAAGACCTATAATAATAATAATAATAATAATAATAATAATAAATACAGTAAAATATCACTAAATCAGGAATGAACATACATACATACATACATACACACATGTTACACACAGACTGTGCATGGAACAAGGAACTCTTCCATGCACGGTCTGTGTGCAACATAAAAGTTTCTCAGGGACCTTTCTGAGTTACACCATATATATATATATATATTATATATATATATATATATATATATATATATATACAACAAAGGTTATATATATATATATATATACACATGAAAAACCAGTACATGCGATATCCATATCGTATTTTGTTCCAGTGAAAGCGATAGAAAACTAAACGTCGTTCGTACAATAATTATAATAATAACAATTCCAGAGATCAATGGACGACTCAGATAATATATTCTCTATTATAGAATTCTAACAAATCTAAATATTCTTCAGCCGCTCATAATTCACTTATTAGCATACGGTGAATTCGAAGACGACGTTGTAATGCATTAAAGCAAGAGAAATCAGTTTGTTTAAGCAAATTGAATCGAGGTTGCTTGCACGTTTTCTTAATGGAACGAATAGAAGGACGAATTGATTGAGCAAACAATCGCTCATTCCAATTTATTCATCACATCTCAATTTGCATCTTATTCGCCCAATATATATATATATATATATATATATATATAGAGAGAGAGAGAGAGAGAGAGAGAGAGAGAGAGATGTGTGGGTGTGTGGGTTCTTGGCTACTTTACGAAACTGTCATTATTTAAGATACACACTGAACTCATCCCAACACGAACGTGCGTGTAGCGACAGTAGCAGTGTCGACATAGTTTGAGAATTGTTTTGATTGAAAATCATTAAATATCATGATAAAAGGGGATAGAAATTAAAGTTAGATTAGTTCGCTTGCGCTAGGTTAGGTTGGATTAGGTTAAATTAATTAAGTTATTTCCATTAAGTTAAATGTCGCCATCCACAACTGAAACTGTGAAAATGTCGCGGTTTTGTAAGGTAGCCAACCATACACAAAAAACATTTTTGTTTAAACCGAGGTTAAATTATTGGGATGCTAAAAAATTTGATTATCAAATACTTGATCGAAACAAAAATTATTTCGTCAAATTATTATATTTTAAATGATTTGTCTCACCTTAGACCTACAGTTTAATGTGGATTCTGAACCTCGATCCACCAGAGATGTCAGAAATTACAAAGTCCTCGTCCGGACTCGATCTCATTCCTTCCCGATTAGCAGCACACTGTATTAACCACTAGGCTACTAGCTGGGCAAACTGAGCGTTGTCTGCCCTCTACGGGAACCAAACGCGGGGCCGATGGATTCCTAGTCAGCGATACTACACCACTACACCATATACATATCACCTGGACATTTACAGCAGTTTATATTTAATTCAATAAAAAGATAGTCTTTGAAACTAAAATTAACACCTCAAAATACATCGCTTAAAAGTACCACAATATTTTCATTTATGAGACGGCTTTTGACCTTTTGACCGTTTGACCTTTTGACCGTTTGACCTTTCGACGATGATAATAAAGTTAAGTAGGGGTAATTTGAGCGTCAAAGTTCCCAGAGGCTGCACGATGTCTGTGTTAAGCCAAATATGATTTGTTAGTGGATTTGTTTATATTCTGACAAGGTTTGGTGCATGTATGGAAAATCCCACTGATAATATGAAGCGATTTTGTGATACATTCTAAATCCTGTCTGCTGTGTCTAGTTTAAAATTGAAGGTGTAAGTGAGCCTACAGTGTGGCCACAAAGTCCCTTTACATGAAAAATAAGGGCAACATACAGATATGCTGTAATTTCACTGCAAAGGGACTTTGTGGCCACTCTTTAGATGTATTCAGAATAAAGATTATTAAAAAAATATTTTTTGTTGCATGAAGACACGAGGAAAGTTGTGAGAAAGAATTTTAATTTTGAATATGTACTTTCTGTGTCTGTTTTAAATTTCAGAGAACCGTTCTTGTTATGACGAGAACCGTTTGCTCTACTTTCAGTCTACTTTCGATCTACTATATACTAAAGTACTCTTGACATAGTTTATCATTTGCACAGTGCTTTTAAGCTTATTTATACTCTCACTTTTGAAATAGACAAATTAGACAGGATTTTGAGTGATGGTCCAACGCGCTGAAGTACAATAGGAAGGTTAGTTTGAGTATGGTCAGTATTGAAATGTAAAAAAATGGTCCTTGATCTTTCATTGATCATCTTAAATGATTAGTCGTCACAAAAATGTGCAGCACTTCCGTTTGAGGATCAGTAAATGCAGTACAGTTTATCTCGATCAAATTAGAGGTTTGACTTATGCACAATTATGTATTTTGTAAAATTGTATACCGTTTTTTGTTATAAAGCTAGAGAACTACAGAGCATGAATCCTAACTGCAGTATACAGTTGTGCGAAAAAGTAAGTGAACCCCATTTATTGCAACCGATTTGTATGGCTGTGATTAGAGAATATGTTTTGTACCTACAAACCTTTTGCATTTCTGGCAATACTATCCTATCATTGGAAAATACTGTAGTTTGGGCATGTATAATCGCACACAGAAACTTTAGGGCGCTCAGTTGTGAAAAGGAGGCCACGCGAAAGTGAACCATTTGTGTATCGTCATAAATCTGTTGAACGAACGTAGGCCTACTTTGTTTACATATTTCATGCATATAAGGTAGTGTTCCTAATATGAAGGTAGTGATATTATTTTAATGGGATTGATCACCTTTTTAATTAGTTTCCTTTGCATTTCAGGCAACATTTTGGTGCAGATAATGTAAAGAGCATTTGGTATCATGCCTAGATAGAAGAGACTCTCGAATGACCTGAGGAAGGCAATTGTCAATGCTCATATATCTTCAAAATATGAAAATATGGAATCCTGTCAACTGTTGGTCAAATTATTTACAAATGAGGGACAAAGACGACGACAACCTTGCACAGAAGTGTTCACTACCCCAAGATCTCACTCAGGAAAATACATGTACTGATAAAGACTTCATAAGCGGGTCGCACGACGAAAGTCACTGATGTCAAAGAAACACGAAGTCAACAGAAGAAACTTCGCTAGGGCCTACCTAGACAACACCCCTACCACCTGGGAAAAGGTATTTTGTCTTGTTCGTCCAAGTAAAGCACCTTCGTTCAACAAACTTATGACTATACATAAATGGTTCACTTTAGCGGGGCCTTCTTTTCACAACTGAGCGCACTAAGGTTTGTGCGCGCGATTATACATGCATATACTATTTTCGAATGGTAGGATAGTGCTTCCAGAAAAGGTTTGTCATATTTAGGTACAAAACATATTCTCCAGCCACAGCTATACAAATCAATTGCAATGGATGGATTCACTTCCTTTTTAGCACAACTGTAGGTACAGCAACAAATAATTATTTAAACATTATATCCTTTGCCATGTACACGAAATATCGCCTTTCTAATGTTAGCATAGGTCAAATATATCTGTCAGGCTGACCGATGATGATAAGGAGCTCATTTCAACAACTTTCCAATGAGATAAATGACGGAATGCACGTAAACTAATAATAAAAACTAATAATAAACTAATAATAAAAACTAAAAACTAATAATAAAAAAATAACAATAAAAATCTCACATAGAAACTCGAGTTCGTCAGATAAATGTATTGTTTCTGCTGTTTTCCTTTACATATAGCTTTCTTTCATTGTTCCACCGCTGTACTAAAAACACGCCCTTTTATTACTTCGGTACACCCTCTCCCTCCAGCTCCCCACAGGTAGCCATATGAAGCGGACAGAAAAACAAGGGGGAAATAATAGTCAAGTGTGAATAACTTAAATCGCTCGAGAATATGCGAAGGTTGACGATTCTGAGAGAGACTGTGTGTGTGTGTGTGTCCCATGAAGAAGATCAAGGTATAGATGCGAGAGAACGCTGTACTCGACCAAACTAGTATACAAATCAAACTAATATCTTTATGAACAAGCAAATAAACAGAGTAAACAGAAAATTAGTGAAAGAATGGCTATAGCAGCTTTTGAAAAACAAAATACAAAATTTTTCCCTGAAAATGTTTTACTGAACCTCTCTGAAGAAAAGACGACGTAAAATAAAGCTGTCTAAACCTAACCTCACCGGGCATAATCTAACCTAACCCAATCTTATTTTACTGAATCTATTGTATTTAACATTTACTTACAAATTAGGGGCGTAACTGGAGTAAAAAGTTATGGGGGGGGGATACGAACACAATCCTATTGTTAGAAGCACCCATTATCTATGGGAGTAATTATAAAAGTTGTCCTTCCGCATTTTTTATAATTACATAGATAATGAGTGCTTCTAACAATAGCATTGTGTTCGTCCCCTCTCCCTCCCCCCCCCAACCTTTTTACTCCAGCTACGCCCCTGCTTACAAAAACCATCCATTATGGAAATTTCAAATAAGGTAAAAATTGAAAAAAATCTTTATCGAAAACATTAAAAAAAAAATCTTTAATTCTTTGGTTATTTACCTTCCCTCGCAATGGCAAAGGTCATGTGACCATCTAAGGGTCGCTACATCATCCGAATGCAAGGGATGGCATAGCAGATTAATCTAGTTGTTAAAGTATCACGAGTTTATAACATTAAAAATTGTGAGAGAGTTAGTTTTCAATGAAGTCTTGTATACCCCTCGAGCTATGGTCAGAAATATTTGTAGACTTCTTCAGACAAGTAAAATAAATTATAAAATATCCCCTCTAGAATCAGGGTTGGCAAAAACCCAGCAAAAACCCCAAAAACCAACAAAAACCCAACTACCCAGCAAAAACCAGTTGCGTTTTTGCTGGGTTTTTGCCAACCCTGTCTAGAATCGTAACTTAAACAAAGAAGTGCGTTTTAAGGGTTTTAGAGCCCAGTACACTAATTGTTAATTCTGACGAAGGTCAAGCTTTTTGCCTCAATTTGAAATGTTAATTCCGACGAAGGTCAAGTTTCTGCCTCAATTTGAACCTACAGCTCAACGTGAGATTCGAACCACAACCCGGCAAGGAAGTGAGAAAATTACAACATTCCAACTGGACTCACTCCAGCAGTCCAGTCTTAACCACTGCACTACCCAGGCGGGTGTATATATATTTGAGAGAGATTTCCAGTTTCTTAATTATGAAAACTACTGCCACGAAACTCCATGTCTGTTACTAATAAATATGGGTAAGAAACATGGCGTTCACAACAGCACTTTTTGAAAAGATTGTACAATGAACTTGTATACTGTAGTATATATTCTCTCTTCACAATTTTCAGGAATATTCAGAATTCAACCAAAAGTACTCCTCGTAAACTTCTAAAATTTCTATAAATTTTTAAACATGAAAAAATAACTTTCTGCAAGTTACTGGAGGCGGGGCCACCAGCTTGACCTTCGTGTGAAAAGAGAGACCAACACACGGAACTGTTACGAGGTTATGAGGTATAAATAACTTGTCACCGAATTATTAATTTGAATCTAAACAATTTTTTTTTAAAAAGTTCGCCTAAAAATATAAAATTTCTAAATAGCAAAAAAAATTACTAATTAGTACTAATCCCATTTTCTTTGGATATTTTATTCCATTTGGTGAAAATAATTAAATTGACAAGATTTCAAGACTAATTTTTTCCCCAAAAACTGTACATGCCTATTTTTATAAAGGACACGCATCGAAACTTAAGTACAAAGTGTTTTTTTCCACTAACTTTATATAATTCTCCAAATTTTAAAAAATGGTACACGTTATAAACAACTTGTCTATAAGTTATTAATTGAACACGAACAGTTTCAAAGTTTTATGAACTTCACAATCAACAGCTTTTAGGATATACGTTTTTAGGGCATA
This sequence comes from Bathynomus jamesi, assembly GCA_023014485.1. Lineage (NCBI taxonomy): Eukaryota > Metazoa > Arthropoda > Malacostraca > Isopoda > Cirolanidae > Bathynomus > Bathynomus jamesi. The sequence goes on along the minus strand of JAJOZX010000278.1, from coordinate 1,318,373 downwards.
TTTAAATTACATTTAAAAATACTTTCGTAAACTTCTCAGAACATGTCGCGAACTTGTCAGAAATTCTTTATACAGTTGTGCATCAGACAAGAACGGCTAGGTGAGCATATATATATATATATATATATATATATATATATATATATATATATATATATATATATATACGTATATATATATATATACCTATATATATATATATATACCTCTATATATATATATACCTATATATACCTCTATTATATATATACCTATATATATATATATAAACCTATATATATATATTATATATATATATAGTATATATATATATATTATATATATATATTAATATATATATATATATATATATATATATATTATATATTATATATATATTATTATATATATATATATATATATATATATATATATATATATATATATATATATATATTATATATATATATATTATATATATATATATATATATATGTTAAACACAGACCGTGCATGGAACAAGGAACTCTTCTGGGAAAATTAAATCCACTATAGTCCGAATAAGTAATGGTAAATGACAAATACCATAGTTTTTCTTTTTCATGATGCTAGCCCGACGTGGGCAACGGGTCTCTCGCAAAGAGGTCCCATAAATATAGCTTCCCTCACCAGCTATCTGCAAAGCAGACAGGATCCAGCTTTGGGACATGGATCTAGGGTTTAAAGCAAGCCTAGTCCCACTACACTCAAACCTCTATATAAGTAAAAGACTCGTTGCATTCACGTCGGATTGAATAAATCAACAAAAAGGGGTAACTATTGTATTTTTAGCCAAAAAAACAGAACTTAAACCTCAACCGGGACATTGAGCGTCCACTTTTCAAGGCACGTAACACGTCCGTTTAATATACACAAACTCAGAATGGTCCCCTGAGAAACTTATATGTCAAACACAGACCGTGCATGGAACAAGGAACTCTTCTGGGAAAATTAAATCCACTATAGTCCGAATAAGTAATGGTAAATGACAAATACCATAGTTTTTCTTTTTCATGATGCTAGCCCGACGTGGGCAACGGGTCTCTCGCAAAGAGGTCCCATAAATATAGCTTCCCTCACCAGCTATCTGCAAAGCAGACAGGATCCAGCTTTGGGACATGGATCTAGGGTTTAAAGCAAGCCTAGTCCCACTACACTCAGAACCTCTATATAAGTAAAAGACTCGTTGCATTCACGTCGGATTGAATAAATCAAAGAAAAAGGGGTAACTATTGTATTTTTAGCCAAAAAAACAAAACTTAAACCTCAACCGGGACATTGAGCGTCCACTTTTCAAGGCACGTAACACGTCCGTTTAATATACACAAACTCAGAATGGTCCCCTGAGAAACTTATATGTTAAACACAGACCGTGCATGGAACAAGGAACTCTTCTGGGAAAATTAAATCCACTATAGTCCGAATAAGTAATGGTAAATGACAAATACCATAGTTTTTCTTTTTCATGATGCTAGCCCGACGTGGGCAACGGGTCTCTCGCAAAGAGGTCCCATAAATATAGCTTCCCTCACCAGCTATCTGCAAAGCAGACAGGATCCAGCTTTGGGACATGGATCTAGGGTTTAAAGCAAGACTAGTCCCACTACACTCAGAACCTCTATATAAGTAAAAGACTCGTTGCATTACTTATATAGAGGTTCTGAGTGTAGTGGGACTAGGCTTGCTTTAAACCCTAGATCCATGTCCCAAAGCTGGATCCTGTCTGCTTTGCAGATAGCTGGTGAGGGAAGCTATATTTATGGGACCTCTTTGCGAGAGACCCGTTCCCCATGTCTGGCTAGCATCATGAAAGAAAAACTATGGTATTTGTCATTTACCATTACTTATTCGGACTATAGTGGATTTAATTTTCCCAGAAGAGTTCCTTGTTCCATGCATGGTCTGTGTTTAACATATAAGTTTCTCAGGGGACCATTCTGAGTTTGTGTATATTAAACGGACGTGTTACGTGCCTTGAAAAGTGGACGCTCAATGTCCCGGTTGAGGTTTAAGTTTTGTTTTTTTTGGCTAAAAATACAATAGTTACCCCTTTTTCTTTGATTTATTCAATCCGACGTGAATGCAACGAGTCTTTTACTTATATAGAGGTTCTGAGTGTAGTGGGACTAGGCTTGCTTTAAACCCTAGATCCATGTCCCAAAGCTGGATCCTGTCTGCTTTGCAGATAGCTGGTGAGGGAAGCTATATTTATGGGACCTCTTTGCGAGAGACCCGTTGCCCACGTCGGGCTAGCATCATGAAAAAGAAAACTATGGTATTTGTCATTTACCATTACTTATTCGGACTATAGTGGATTTAATTTTCCCAGAAGAGTTCCTTGTTCGATGCACGGTCTGTGTTTAACATATAAGTTTCTCAGGGGACCATTCTGAGTTTGTGTATATATATATATATATAATATATATATATATATATATATGTGAGGATAATATATACGAGTACATACGAGTATATATTCGTTCTTGTGCCCTGAAGATGAGCCCTCCTTGGCGTTGCACGCTTTACTTCAATGTTTCTACTAAAATCAATGTACGGTTATTGTATTTTTCTATTATATATATATATATATCGGGTCGGCAAAAAAAAAGGGAGACCTTTTAAATCCTTCATATCTCGGCAAATACGGTACATAGAACCATGAAATTTTAGTATGTTAGTACTAGGTAATTTTATGGTTTATATGCCATCTTTTAGCATTTTAGCTGAGAAATTGGATTTATGGCGAATATTCCAGAAAAATCTTGCTAATCATAGGTTCAAGTTGATAATTAAAGCGATGGTTTTAATTACCGTAAGCTAACTGCAGGAGGTTTAGACAAGCTTCTCGAGAAAATCGATAAAACAGGAGATATCAAAAGAGTACCAGGTAGCGATATTAAATTTGGTCACCAAACAGTCCTGATTCAAATTCTGTCGATTACGGCCTTTGGGAAAATTTGTCACAGAGAATTTATCGGGTCAATGTAAGAAATGTCGTTCATTTACGACAGCTTCTTCTGGAAAAATGGGATGGGTTACCACAAGAACAAATCAATAAAGCCATAGATGAGTTCCGTCCTAGACTGAAAAAAGTTGTAGAAGTTCGTGGTAAACATATCGAGCAGTTTTTTTTAACATCAAGGTAGCACCATATGTGAGTACTTTGTGACTTTTTATCTGCACATACAATGTAAGTAGTCGTGCAAATGGAGAATTTCCAGTGGTATAAAGAAATGTTCAATAAATCCGTAATTTTCATTAGTTTTCTTTGAAATCGTATAGGAAATTTACTTAGTTGTAGGGTGTGAAAAAAATATTGAAATCTAACCATAACTTTGTATTTTACAGCTAAAGTTCGAGGTCTCCCTGTTTTTTTTGCCGACCCGATATATATTTATTTATTTATAATAAAATATATGCACCAGAAAACAATTTCGTTTCTAATACGCGACAAATGATTTTTTAACAACTGCGCATGAGGCCTAAAGACTTTTTAAATTTTCATCATTGATAATGCCTGAGGTTTAAACTCCGTAAAGGTAAAGGTCATGTGACGGAGGAGGGGGGGGGGACCTCAGGGAACCTATACAGCTTTATGCGAAATCCGAACCATCTACCGGTCGATACATCGTCTGAATGTAGAGGAGGGTCACCCATCCAACTGCTGAGCAGATGCAACGTCGCTTAACTTCGCTCATCTAACGGGAAGTGGTGCTGCGGCGTAGTAAAGACGTATCCCTCCTCTAAGTTCGTTCTCTTTTTTTTTTAGGGTTTAAGATATTTTTGGGCACCGAATTTCAGCTAAGAATAATTCTCCGAAATTGTCATTTGGTTTGAATACGAGGACAAATCGTCACATACCCACACACGTCGTCTTCGGGACCTCAGCATCGCAATTAAGTTTACTACCAAATATTGATTGCGGCTGAGCATGGGTATGCTCCATACGGTCAAGAACCAACAACATCGTGTTCTAAAATTGAAAAAAAATTAAAAGGGAGTAAGAAATTTTCTCAGCATTACGTGATTTGTAAAAGTCAAAGTTACCTAAACGAAAAAATATCTGAAAATGTGTGTCGATTATCTTAAAAGACGACAGAAATGTTTGCGGAATTGCATCGTCTCAAATTCGACACAATTTTCTAAAATAGTGAACAGAAAATTACAGAAATTCTGAGCAGATGCCAAGATAAAAAATAATAATCATAATAATAATAATAATAATAATAATAATAATAATAATAATAATAAAAGGGAAATTTTGAATTAAAATTCACAGCAATGCATAGAATATTATTACCTGATGCTACCAAAATATATTCATATACTGTATATATATATATATATAAAAACGAGAGAGAAAGAGAGAGAGAGAGAGAGAGAGAGAGAGAGAAGAGAGAGAGAGAGAGAGAGAGATAGAGTGTGTGTGTGTGTGTGTGTGTGTGTGTGTGTGTGTGTGTGTGTTTCCCCCTAAACCCCCTAAATCTTTTAATATTACATCCCTTTCTTGTCTGAGCCCAGTTGTTTCGAAAAACCCACAGTCCGTAATCACTATATGAGTAAAAGATTTGAAGCCAATAAACCAATATCTGGAATTATTTCATTAGGACCTAATTTAACGATTTAGCGTCGGTACGCAAATATGAAATTATAATAAAATCATTCAGAGTAATTGCTTATTGGTTTCAGTCATTTACAGATATGCGAAATTTGCAGCTTTCGACACACTTTTTCTGAGACAACAAAAACACTAATTGAAGATGGAATGCGTTCGTTCTGAAGCAGTGGTTCCCAACCTTTTTTGTCTGGTTACCCAAAACCCAGTTCAAATCCAGCTCCATTATCCAAATCATTAGATATTATTTTTTATAACTTCTGGATCGTGGGTCATTACCCCACACAAAATAGTTGTCATTACCCCAGTGGGGTAATTTACCCATAGGTTGGGAACCACTGTTCTAAAGCAAATGGGGAAACCTGCGTCAGAACAATCAGGATCCAAACGGAATATAATACTCATTTTCACGAATAAAAAGCCAAAATATAATTTGAAAGTTAAGCTATGAAATGGCATAGCTAATTATAGACTATAGCTCATTTCCGCTGACCTCTACACTAGCTATGGCTTAAAGGTTACAAGGTAGAGAAATGAGTTCCGGATGTTGCCTTTTCGCCATCATGGCGCCACAAAAACATAAATGATAACCCTTTATATGTATAGAACTTACATAGAATCTACTGAAATTATGGCAGTGAGTTATAAAAGTGATAGATAAATAGACAGATAGATAGGTATATAGGTGTAACGACCTGCATATACAATAAAACGATCTTCCACCCTCATAAACTCGATGTCTTCCAGAAGTCTCAGATGCAGGGAAGAATTGTGGCATGGTATAGTATGAGGCGGGGGATGGAGGGGGAGATAAGTGGGTATGGCACTCGAAACATTATAAAAGGGAGACGAAATATAAAATTTAAACCTCCACGTTTGGTCCAACTTCATTTTTTAATATTAAATATTTAATTTTTAATATTTGACATTAAATTAGATTGATAAAGTGACTTCACATTTTTTAGTTATTTTGTAACAGTTACGAAAAACACAAGTAGACTCGCAATTTTGACACTCATATTTAGGGGTACAGAAATAACAACCAACTAAATTTAACGAAGAGATTTTTTTTTTTAAGGGAAACTCTTAAAAAGTTGGTAAAGTGAGAAAAATGATATATAAACCCATCAAGAGATAATATTGAGAAAATAAATAACCTATCAGGAGATAAAATAGAGATGATGTAAAGAAATTAATAGCCATTTAAAAGATAACGAGGCGATAATATGAAGAAATTTATAACATTTTCAGTATATAAGATCGAAAAATTAATAAAAACAATCAGGAGATAATGTGAAGATAAAGTGGAGAAAAATAATAACCTAGAAGATGACAATATGAAGAAAATGAATAATTTACACGAAAGTCACAATATGATAATAAAAACCCACTCTTATAGACAGAGTTTATTTCCACAACAGTTTCGATGTCCACTGGCATCCTCTTCGGGTGGATACAGTAAAACGTTTTTCTGTATCCACCCGAAGAGGATGCCAGTGGGCATCGAAACTGTTGTGGAAATAAACTCTGTCTATTAGAGTGGGGTTTTATTATCATATTGTGACTTTCACGTAGAAAAAAGTTGTTTTATTTGCATTTATTAATTTACACGAATTTATTTCTATCATCACGATTGAAAATTGTCTTTTCTACGAATTCTGTCGTAGGATTGAGAATTCTCAGTTTTCATGATGTAAAATTTTTGTTTGCAGTGATGGAAATATTTACGCTACTCTTGAAAATAAATTCATATCGAAGCGTTACAAATTCAGTTTTACAAATTTACAAATATTTAGTAACTACATTAAAGCGATTCACGTCACTTAATTTACTTGATATCAATGGTAAACAGACAAAATTTTAGGAATTATAGGTAAAAATGCCATAAGTAATAATAATATCAGAGGTAAAAATGCCATAAGTAATAATAATATCATAGGTAAAAATGCCATAAGTAACAATATTATAGGTAAACATGCCATAAGTAACAATATTATAGGTAAACATGCCATAAGTAACAATATTATAGGTAAACATGCCATAAGTAATAATATTATAGGTAAACATGCCATAAGTAATAATATTATAGGTAAAAATGCCATAAGTAATAATATTATAGGTAAAAATGCCATAAGTAATAATATTATAGGTAAAAATGCCATAAGTAATAATATTATAGGTAAAAATGCCATAAGTAATAATATTATAGGTAAAAATGCCATAAGTAATAATATTATAGGTAAAAATGCAATAAGTAATATTATAGGTAAAAATGCCATAAGTAATAATTATAGGTAAAAATGCCATAAGTAATAATATTATAGGTAATAATGCCAGAGGGTAAAATTGTTATAGGTAAAAATGGCATAGTATACATAGTATATAGTATTAATACTAATACTATACTAGTATTAATGGTCAATATTAAGTTTCGAGGATACCAGTATTTTGAACTCCTGATCATCCGAAAGTTGGTCACATGGGACTGACCCTGATTGACCCAATGGATGAAATGACCACCGAAATTGGTGTCCCCGAAACTTAATATTAACCGTATTAATATAGTATTAATTAATTAGGTTCACCTAACCTAACCTGAGGCATTTTTACCATGTGGCATGTTGAACCTAGGGAAGTATTATATTACCTCTGGCATTATTAGAGCTTATACTTCTCTGTCGTTAAAACAGTGCACTCAGGCGTGGATACGGGGGTGGTGTGGGGCGCGGGGATTTAGGATTTTTCATGCTGGTGTCATGTAAATATACAAATGAGACGGGATGCTGCAGACGGGTCGACCGTAGGTCGATCCTGAAACGTCGTTCGAACCCACACAAAGTAAGTAATATTAAAAATTATTAAGAATCCTTTCCAAAATTCGGACCATTCTTAATAACTAGAAAGTTACATTATTATTGTGGCTTTGCGTGCTGAGTTAAAAAAAGTCATTAATTTTTTGGAGACATGAAAAATAAAAAAGTTACAGCAATTTTTATTACCATTATTTATGTACATATAGGGTGTCCCAAAAAAACTATATACTCTTTATAGCATCATATATTTTATAATTTAAAAAAAAAAAAACATTGTTATAGCAATTGCCAATGAAAGGTAAATTAGTAATCTAAGTGATCAAAATGTTATAGCGAGTTGTTTGCATATAAAATTTAATTAACTACGCCAAGTGCTCAAAATGTTCTCCGGCGGCATGAATGCACTTTCAATACAACAAAATCGTGTGGTCTGATGAAGCTACTTTCAAGCTGAATGGCACAGTAAATCGACACAACTGCAGGTACTGGTCACTTGATAATCCACACGTTTATGTGGATAAACATGTTAATTTACCAGGATTAACAGCATGGTGTGGTTTATCATCCAGGGGTTTGGTTGGACCATTTTTCTTTAATGGGACAGTTACCGGTGTCGCATATCTCGACATGCTGCGGACAGAAATTATACCTGCAGTTCGGAAGTTGTTTGGAAACGACGACTTTTACTTTCAACAAGATGGAGCCCCCCCGTCATTATCATTGTGATGTCAGAAGGTACCTCGATGAAACGTTGCCTAACCGTTGGATAGGACGAAGGGGAAGCGTTGAGTATCCTCCACGTTCACCGGACTTGACTCCACTTGATTTTTACTCGTGGGGCTACCTCAAGGATGCAGTTTATGGTACAAGACCTGCAACACTCGAACACCTTAAGGATGCAATTAGGGAAAAGTGCGGGACCATCACAGCATCCACATTAGTCCATGTCTGCGAATCAGTTAGTCGACGCATTCAAAAGTGCATTCATGCCGCCGTAGAACATTTTGAGCACTTGGCGTAGTTAATTAAATTTTATATGCAAACAACTCGCTATAACATTTTGATCACTTAGATTACTAATTTACCTTTCATTGGCAATTGCTATAACAATATATTGTTTGGTTTTTTTTTAAATTATAACATATATGATGCTATAAAGAGTATATAGTTTTTTTTGGACACCCTGTATATCGACCTAATAATAAAATAAAAATTGCTGTAACTTTTTTTTAACTCAGCGCGCAAAACCACATATTAATAATGTAACTTTTTAGTTATAAAGAACGGTTAGGATTTTGGAAAAGATCCATTATTAATTATTAAAATACGAAATGTCATTCAGGTTAAAGCTAGAGGGGTTAAACCCCTGCGTCCCCTCTGTATCCGCGGCTGGCACTAGGTAGGGTTTATAAGTTTAGGGCTTAAATATTATTAAATGACGTTCTAACTCATCAAAACTACAGGGTGTCCATAAAGTCACGCATCATAGGAAAATACATTTTTGTTTATTTGTTTATTTTGTTTTATTTATTTGTTCGAAATGATTCTCACCAATTTCAAAACATGTTTGTAAACGAAAAAGCAGGTTTCTTTGAATGTTTCTCAACATATTTGGCCTGATGGAGACATAAATAAAAAGACATTGCTTATGTTCCTATAATGCATGACATTATGGACACCCTGTAAAGTTATGGGTTAATTCCTAGTTTGGAGATGTTCTCTTAATACGCAAAGCACATATATATATATATTGTGTCACTGGATAGGCAATAGTTTATTTATGAACAGTATGGGGTGCAAATTTTATAATTTGGTGTATTTTATAAATAAAAGAATATATTTTATGATATATTTTTGACACTCATCGTCTGTATCTGGAACAACTCTAAAGATATTTTTTCTGGCATATTTGGCCCGCGCATATTTTTTTAGGCTTTTTCTGAACCACAAACAAAGTTTCCATCATTTTCTTGTTGCCGCTGCATCTCTACATAATCCAGGATATTAATAGCAGGTAAGGGGTCCTATTATTATTATTATTATTATTAAGCATATTATTATTATTATTAATGCCCGAGTTAGGTCGACTGATGCCCGAGTTAGGTCGACTGATGCCCGAGTTAGGTCGACTGATGCCCGAGTTAGGTCGACTGATGCCCGAGTTAGGTTCCTTTTCTACCTGAACGTTCATAAATGAATTATTTTCATTCCAATGGTGTAACTTTTATGCATGTGCACTAAAAATTTGAGGGACGTCTCTAAACTAGCAATTTACCAAGTTGTGTTATAGGAACAGTTTTAAGTTAAAACAAATCTCTAAATACATATTTCGCCAACATTTCTTTAACACGTTCAACGTTAAATATTCTTAAATAAATTTGAAGATTTAATGACGGAACAAAAATCTAACAGCAGCTTATCAACCAAAGGTTGAGGGAAAGTGAACAACTTGGATTTCTGAAACGCTTAACTCACTATAAGATACGATTATCACCTGAAGATCAGGGCCCCCAGCCTTCTTTAGTTAGCTTTATAAGGCTAACTAACAAAAATATCACGACCTAACCTGACCAATCGTCAAGGGCGTACAGTTGACCTAACGATTGGTTAGGTTAGGTCGTGATATTTTCGTTAGTTAGCCTTATAAGGCTAACTAAAGAAGGCTGGGGGCCCTAATCTTCAAGTGATCCTCTATATCATTTCAGACTTAATCTATTCCAGTGTATCGACCTTTTTTCAATATAAAACTTACTCTACTTTATAATGTTAAATGATCACTCATAGTACTCCTATTTAACCTACTTGAAATTAATTTCTGAGAAACAACCAATTGCTCACTTCTCCCCGTAAACTAAAAAAGAATTAACTGATATACTATAAGCAACTTACCAAACCCAGCGCGCATGCGCAGACAGAGTAGATTAAAAAAATACTTTTTAATATATTTTAATTCACAACAAAAACTTAAATGGATTCTTTGTTTACAAGAAATAAAAATTGAAAATAGATAAAAACTAAAAACTGGCCAGCTCCAAAGTAGTTCCTTCCTGTTTACACTACGTGTGCTAGGCTAGATACACTGAATGAATTTTCTCCATTAGTACTAACATTGATAGAATTTAACAACTGGTTAGGCAATTTGAATTATTTTTAATCATTTTACTGTAAAGACCTCCATTTTATCATAATAAAGATATATTCAGATTTCACTGTATCAGGACATAAGAAAAAATTAGTGGTCTTCGAGAGACCACATGTAAATATATGGATATAATGATAACGTTACAGAAGAAACTAGATGAGGAATACGAAAAATTGAAAAGTTATCAAGAGGTAGTACGAAGAAGTGAAAGACTTATCAGGAGCTAACAAGAAAAATTTAATAGCCTCTCAGAATATAATTGGGAGACAATATAGGAAAAATTATTACCTATTAACAGCAAATAACTGCAAGGATAATATGAAAATAATGACAGTCTATCAAAATATAATATTTAGAGTTTTAGACTCGGGAAGACTGTCTTAAAACTTTGCAGAAGAAGACATAAAAGAGTCGCTTCTAAATGTGATAAAGTTATGAAAACGAAGTACATATTTGAATTAAATAAAAACTGTCCTCATACGAGTACAAGGTTAAATGTGAATGAGTGTGAACAACCTGCAAGTTAATCACGGAAGACTACTCAGACATTTAGATAAGTGGGAAGCAGAAATTTGTAACAAATAAGAATCGGAGATATAAGTATGTAGAGACATATGAATGCATACTGCTCATGCTGCAAATATGTTAAGTATATAAGTATGCAATAATGAACTGAGTAAAAATCGTAATGAGTAACATCCGGAATCCCTATTTCCCCACACTAAGTGGGATGAGCGTGCACTCCGATAGTTATCTGGGCCCGGGTAATCCATCAGCGGTGACGGTGGGAGTCGAACCCAGTCCTTCCTTCTCCAACAAACGAAGCCGCGGGAACTCTAGTAAAGCCTAAAGCTTAAGAACCAAATTAAATAATAAAAAATAGCAATAGTCCATTCAACATTTCAATGTTTTACGTTAAAAATTTTGTAATATTGTCATATTGTAATACTTATTTTTATCAATAAAGAGATATCTCTCTATCTATCTATCTATCTATCTATCTAGAAATTAGTATAAGTATTAAAAGTACTCAAAACATCCTAAAATCTCTCCAGTGTCCGTAGTTTAGTGGGTATCCTATAAGCGAAGTGCAGATATTGAGGTCGAGCATTCGACTCCCGATGGTGCTAGTTAATAATAATACAGGAGTTAACACAATGGATCGCACTGATTTCTCTTAAAACAAACTTTAACTAATCTTACCAAAATTTTAGTTAACACCAACTATATTTTAGTCACGCCTATTAAATATTAGTAATAATGACGGAATTTTATGTTCTTATGAAATAAAAATAGATCGTATCATCAATTTTTTTATAACAAACACTAAAAACAAAAATTAGTTGGTGTACTTGCATGTGTTAATTAACTATTTGCATGTGTTAATTAACTATTTAAATGTGTTGATTAACTATTTGCATGTGTTAATTAACTATTTAAATGTGTTGATTAACTATTTGCATGTGTTAATCAACTATGTGTTAATTAACTATTTTTGTCACTGTATCGATTAAGAAAAGTAGATCCTATTTAATTTTTCAAAATAAACATTACCTCGCTGGAAATGAAAAAAAAAAGAGTTGAACATCCATAAGTAAATCTCAAAACGAGTTCAGAGTATTGTAATAAGAGTTCAGAGTATTGTAATAAGAGTTCAGAGTATCTGCTGAATGGAACAAACAAGATTTGTTTTCACGGAATCAACAAACGTGAATCAAACACAGAAATGAAAATTTATCAAAAGAAACTTGAATTCTTTTCGCAGTTAAATATTTTGAGAAATAAATTAATTGAATTTAGTCGATTTAAGTGGGTATATCACGTATACGGTTACGTTATTTATTTACATATCTTTCTTTCCTAACTGAAAGGTTAAAATAAATATTACATGACCACCTTCGGGTCATGTTATTTTTTATATATCTCTTTCTTTCCTAACTGAAAAGGCTAAAATAAACAAAATTATTACATGACCACCTTCGGGTCATGTTATTTTTTATATATCTCTTTCTTTCCTAACTGAAAAGGTTAAAATAAACAAAATTATTATATGACCACCTACGGGTTATGTTATTTGTTTACATATCTTTCTCTCCCAATTGAAAAGGTTAAAATAAACAAAATTGTTACATGACCACCTACGAGTCATGTTATTTTTTATATATCTTTTTCTTTCCTAACTGAAAAGGCTAAAATAAAAAACATTATTACATGACCACCTACGAGTCATGCTATTTTTTATATATCTCTCTCTCCTAACTGAAAAGGCTAAAACAAACACAATTATTACATGACCACCTTCGGGTCATTTTATAATAATACATGACCAATTAACTAATTGACACCAGAACGGAGTTACATTTCTGGCGGAAGAAATCTTCTGCTCTATTCTCTTTAATTTAGTTTTTACGCCATTAAACCTTACTTTTACTGAGGCCTTTTATGCCATCGGATAGGATTGTATTTATTACTATCGTTGTATGTAAACTATTCCAGAAAGTTTTGTTCACTAGTCTCAATGATTACATATATGGTCATCCCTTTATCAATCTGGTTTTAAAAATAATTATTCAACAGAGTTCTCTACTTTATATGTTGAAGGAAATTGTAGACATGTTCACTTTCATAAGTGAAATTAAAATAAGTAACTTCCTTTATGTCAGTGGTTCTCAATTAGTTTTTACTCGCAATGCAAAAGAAGAATGTTGTGGAAAGTCTCCACCCAGTGCCCCACCGACCTCATTAGATGATCCTATACTTATGCTTACTATTCCTAATAGAGCGACATACAGTCCTATTGGCTATTGCTTCCTTTCGATACCCCTTCCACTTCATTCTTGGTTTGTAACCAACTGTCACAGAAGTGACAGGCGAAATTATAAAAATTCGAATAAAATATATTCAGTTATTTATTGCCAGTAAAAGTTTAAAATGGTTTCACACATACGTGACATTGAAAAACTGTCACAAAAATCCTGAACTAAAGCAATCAGCATCAGTAAGAGAAATGATGTTTCTGAAAAGCATCACAAATCTTGTTGAAACGTGGCACTTTTGAAGTCCGAGCACATTGCGAGTCACACTCTGGTTTCACCCGATTGCGTTTTTTCGTTCTGATGTCGGCGAGAGCTGAAAATCAGGATTTTCAGTATTTTCAGTATTAATCAGTATTTTCAATCTATCATCTATTCACCCGGTCAACTCTGGAACATTCTTCTTCAATACCCCTTTCCCCTTGTCTACGACCTCCAATCTTTCAAACCCAGAATGTCCAAGCATTTCGAAAACTTTGGACCTTGATTTTGGCTCGCTTATTCTTCTATGGGAGGGAGGGGCTCCTCCTTCCTACATTAAAAAAACACTGTGAAGAGAGGTCAGGTAAGCATTTGTGTGAACGCAGCATATGCAAATGATCCAGGAAAGAAATGCACAGGTCCGCCGAAACAAGCTTCTCATTATCGTGAAGGTAGAGACTTTTTTTGAGACTGAAATTTCTTCATGTTGCTTCTTCAGGCGCCAAAGAAATAGTTTTTCCTGGGCTGTTTTCACTTTCTCTGGCACATTGACATTGGTTTTCCCATGCTCTTTCATGGACATGTTCAATTGATTCACATAGCCAAATACATCAGCAAGGTAGCACAGCTCTGCAATCCACACGGCGTCCTTGAAGCGCTCGGCCAGTTCATGCTTCTTTTCCAATAGAAAGAACCTCAGCTCAGTTTTCATCTCACATACTCCTTCCAAGACTTTGACCCGTGAAAACCAGCATGTAGAAGAGTGGAAAAGGAAATTTTCACGTGTTGAAATGAAGTCTGCAGAAATGTTCCTGAACAGCCGCGTGTTCAGTGGGACCAACGCTACAAATTGACACCGTTCACAACATTGGATAGCACCTTTCAAAATTCAGATTGTAGATCTTTCGAAGCCAGAACTTGTCGAGAGATCATGTAATTATGAAATCTGCATGACATCAACCCAACCACTTATTCTTGATCCGCTCCTCATGTAAAGCAAAGAAGGACTTCTTGTTGACCAACGTCGGTTGCTACGTTTCTGGATGCGGTAGCAATCTGTTCTTCAAAGATTAACAGGCCACGTATTTAAGAACCACTGCTTTATGTTGAGGATAGGGTGTTGATCAGCCCATCAGTTAAAGAGCTATGATACTTATAAATGTCTGTGAAAATTCCTATCAGTTAAAGAGCTATGATACTTACAAATGTCTGTGAAAATTATACAAAAAACCGCATGATATTTTGTTCATTGCAGATAAATTTGGTTATGTATATCTATCCTAAAGAGTTTTGACATGAAAGTGAACATGTATTTAAATCAAATAGTGCTGCTGTTGATCATGTCCATAAATTTAAATAACTATAGGTCATGTCATATCTAGTTCCTTAAGCGAATGTTTCTCAGCTGGTGAGTCGCGAAACCCCGGAGAATCACGGGAAGTACTCACGGGAGGTGCTCACGGGGAGTCGCGGAGGTTTGGAAAAAAAGTAGCTTGCATGAAAAATTAAAAAAAAATAAATTGTATTTTAAAGATATGTAAAATCGGACAAAAAATATATTAAAAAAAAGAGAAGGTCACAGCGTAATTTTACAGTTTTATAATTGAAATAATATCCCCTTAGTCGTAATCTTCTTAACTGTTACTCTATGCCTTTCAATGAGATACTTGTGCCTACCTTGCATTTATTAAATTTTCTATGTTCTGTTAAATAAACGGAACGCATAGTAACGGGTTATTCTCCAGTCTATTTCGTGTTTGTTTGTTTTAATTGCAAGTATTGACGATAAGCTCAGTTCGCATAAGTATGAGGATGCGAATAGAATTAAAACTTACATCGCTTCAGACACCAGTTCTGGATACTCCTTCTTCCGTGCCATTTAAAATGTACAAAAGTCTTCTAACGGAAATGACAAGTGTAGGACTTTGTCAGAAGAAAGTTCAGTCAGTTTATCGTATTATCGTACAGGTGTCCTGCACGTTCGGTAGATTCTGAAAGGATTAAGTATTAACATCTTCCCAAGGTTTCGGGCTACGTCGTAGCCAATGTCGTAACACCCCTTCCCGTTGATCAGCGAAGTTAAGCGACATTGGGTCGGATAGTAGTTGGATGAGAGACTGTTTTCTGCGTCCAGACTATGTAGCAACCAGTGGTTCGGATCCCACGTAAAGCTGTAGGTTCCCTCCGTCGTATAATCTTAGATGTTGCCGAGGAGGTTAAACAACCCCATCATTATTTATTTTACCAAACTTTCCATCATCACGTGATGAATAGTCCTGGGGCAGTATTTGCGGTTCGAGTACGTTCTGTATTATCATTTCCGTGTCCTTCAGTTTCTGGATTTAACTTATATTGTAGAAGTAGTTCAATGTCGTTAAAATTTATTAAGTTCAGTTTTTAAGTTAAAAATTGCTAAACTTTTGTTAAATTGTAATATATAAAAAGTTCACTTTGAAGAAAAGTAGTTTCGAAGATGTCAATCTTCATCTGAAGATTAGTTCAAACTTTACACGGTGAAGTTGCTTGCAAGTTAGTTGATTGTGGCAAATTCACTTACTGACCACCGTGCCGAAGACGACATGAATCAAGAATGAGTAAATAAGTCCTTGTTGTTTCTTCCAGATATAATATATATATATATATATAACCCGAGTTTCCTCCACAATGTCATGGCTTGGAGTGGTTTTAAATTAGCTATTACAAAGCCAACTAGACTTCACGATATCATTAGAAATTTGACTCTGCTAGATCAAATCTGGGTACGGTCCCCGCTTGACTGCATCTCATATATAAATATATTAAACATCACAGATCGCCTGCCTGTGCATACCATGTTCAACGCCCATTTCTGAGTACAAGAAAGTATGAAAGATGACTACAGATCTTGTAGATATAATAATAAACTAAAATTCCTTAGAGACATAACATCGTTTGATTGGACTGGAATAACCCAAAATAACGATAACATTCAAACAAAATTTGATACATTCTCACACATATTATTATTATTGGTTATATTCAAAAAGAAATTTCCTGTTAAATCAAAAGTAGCATCTAAATCTAAATACAATAACTACTGGTTCACCCCAACACTCACTCTGGGTATTAAACGCAAACATACTACTATTTTTCAGTGATAGAAAACTGATATTATCACTGGACGTAGATAATAAAATTACTGTAACAGATTTAATACAGTAATTAAAAGAACGAAATCAGATCACTCTCGTTACAAAAAATAATTAACAAAAATCCAATCCCAAAAGGCTATTAAACTCTCTAAAGGATTTAATTAATGGCAAAAATGATTAAAGCAAATCCTTTGTCTTCCATTACACAAGGCAGAAATTCTTACAGTGATCCCAGAGACGTAGACAATTTATCAAGTCCAAAATATCAAATTTCTGCTCATATTATTTGGACTAAGGAAAAAAGGTCTTCTTCAAAACACATTCCTTACCCTTCATCTACTCACATTGATTGTATTGTTTTACAACACGGGTTAGCCCATAAAAATATATAAAACATCCATTAGAAGTCATTCATGAAAAATGGCTGCCAACAGTATATTCTGGGATGTTAAAAACATTATTATTACTTAACCAAGTTCCAGTTAATATAATGCACGTGAATTTATGTTGTAATAATTTTAGGTCAGTTATGTTAGTTCGTCAAAGTATTCAAAGTATTGATCATGAAAGAAACTTCACCTATTAATACAGTAATAAAAGCAATAATAGGCAAAACAATATAAGGCAGTATAAGCAAGAAAGATATAAAAAGGTGGTTGTTGTAAAGCAAGAAGGTACGTAAAAACGTAATATTATATTGGAGGAGGAGACTGTAGACACCAATCGACCAGGGAAGTACTCCGGAGGGGAAGTTAGGCAGGAGACAGGGAGTGCTGGAACTCCCGTTTCTCTTGTCACTGTTCTCTTTAGCTGATCTTTTTCCCCGTGTCTCATCTACCCTGTGAGCAGTCTAGCATACTCTTAAATACACACTTCTCCCTCTATTCCTTACAACACATACATACATTTTACACACTACACACTCTTCTCAAAATTTATTATATATATATTATATATATATATAAAGGCATCGTGAGCCTCGGAGACATTCGATTTTGGCTCTCTCTTTCTTATAAAGAGGAGCATTTTTGCGGGCACCTCCCCCGCCCCTTGTCCCCTTCTTTTTATATTAAAACAAAATAACCAACATTAAAAACGTAGAGTTATAAAGTTACAAAATTACAAGGCCTTAAAATTAAAAATTATAAAATTAAAAGGATTAAGGACTAATTATAAAATTATAAAAATTATAGGATTGCAAAACGGTATAAATTCACAAATTTTTAGTGTTTTCCTTTAACCATTTTTTTTATTATTTATTATTATATACAAAAGTAATGATACGTTTATCCTTTGGTTAGCTTCCGCCCGAATTGTTCATTCTGACCAAGGTCAAGCTTTTCACTCCACTTTAGACCTACAGTTTAACGTGGAATCCAAAAACCACGCCCCACCAACAGCCCAGCGTCTTAACCACTAGATCACACAGGGTACCCATTTATCTACCAACCATTTTCTTTATTGTGTGAAAGGATGAACAGCTGGGTTTTGCTGCGCGCCGACTGCAGTCACCGGGTCTCGATCCCGGGGCTGATGGATTCGTAGTTAGCGACACGAGTTATACTGACGGAACTTCTATTTGTAGATGTTGTCGAAAGTTGTCGAAGTCAGATTGAGTAAGAATCGACACTCATTAAAGAATTAAATTAAAAAAAAGTTAATAGAAAAATAAAAATTAGGTTACACATGTTGTAGATATGAGTATGACTGAAATATGAATATGACTGAAATATGAATATGATAAGTTTGATAACTAACTCGACTAATTCAAAATTTATGTTTCAATTAGACTTTCCATTTTAATTCAACAAATACTTTTCCAAAATATAAAAAAAAAGAAATTAAACAAAAATGTTTTAAACAAAAAGGAGAAATCGTAAAATATTCAAATATAATTTCTGTTTAAACCAACCTAAAAATTTGAACTCCAAAATATTTTATTTATATATATATATATATATATATATATATATATATATATATATATGTATATATATATATACATATTAACAGAGCTGGGCACTTGCGGCATATTGCGGTACTGCGGTACTGCTGCACTACCAAACCGGTACCAAACCGGTACGCGGAAATTTGAATGCGGTAGCGGTACTGCGGTACTTTCAGCGATCCTTTGCGGTACTGCGTTATGGGGGCCCGGGGTGGTAGTGCGGTGGTACCGCAAGTACCGCAGTACCGCAAAATATGCCGCAAATGCCCAGCTCTGTATAATATATATATATATATATATATATATTTTATATATACACACACGACTGCAGAGCTGGGCATTTGCGGCATATTTTTGCGGTACTGCGGTACTTGCGGTACCACCGCACTACCACCCCGGGCCCCCATAACGCAGTACCGCAAAGGGTCGCTGAAAGTACCGCAGTACCGCTACCGCATTCAAATTTCCGCGTACCGGTTTGGTACCGGTTTGGTAGTGCAGCAGTACCGCAGTACCGCAATATGCCGCAAGTGCCCAGCTCTGCACACGAATGATGCAAACCCACACTGAAAAGGAAAAATGATTAACCAAGGCCTTTTGTGGTGCAGAGCTGGGCATTTGCGGCATATTTTGCGGTACTGCGGTACTTGCGGTACCACCGCACTACCACCCCGAGCCCCCATAACGCAGTACCGCAAAGGGTCGCTGAAAGTACCGCAGTACCGCTACCGCATTCAAATTTCCGCGTACCGGTTTGGTACCGGTTTGGTAGTGCAGCAGTACCGCAGTACCGCAATATGCCGCAAGTGCCCAGCTCTGCCGGTTTGGTACCGGTTTGGTAGTGCGGTAGTACCGCAGTACCGCAGTACCGCAAAATATGCCGCAAGTGCCCAGCTCTCAACAGTACACCTCGTCAGGGAATGAAGGGGAAAAGGCGGTCTTTTCCATTTTATGGGAACCACCATTTTTTTAAATAAATATATTGTTCTGAAGCATTTTTTTATGCTGATTCCAAATATATTATTCTTTTGCAGGAGAAATACAAAATAAGAAAGTTATAGTCATTAATATTTTATTATTTATACGATATTTCTTTATTTTCTCATATTGCATAGTTTAAGTTAGGTTAGGTTAGGTTAGTTAGGTTAGGTTAGTTAGGTTAGTTTAGTTAGGTTAGTTTAATTGTTTAAAACTTAATTACCTCTCTAAAGTAATTGTTATAATCCACGATTGTTCCACGATTGTTGCTAGCCAAATTAAGTTATAATTTTCCATATTGTCAAGTCGAAGCAAATATTTTCATTCAAGGTAAATTAACAACTGATTTGAACTATTAGAAATAGGCTATTAGGCACTAACTGAGCTTACGATGACGTTATCGTACAAATGACGTCATCGTGGCATATCATATAAATAATAAAAATTTATTGACTATAACTTTCTTATTTTTTATTTCTCCTGAAAAAGAATAATATATTTGGAATCAGCATAAAAAATGCTGTAAAACCATGTATTTATTTAAAAAAAATGGTGGTTCCCATAAAATGGAAAAGATCCGAAAAGGCAAGATCTATGTACATTTATCCATTTTAAGAATAATTTCAATAACGGTTAAAATTGATAATACCTTGTTAAAATATCTTTTGCTTTTATCAGTACTTGTTAACCTTTTGCTATTCTCTTTTTACTATTTTGTTTTGATGTACAGACATAGTTTTGTCATCTTGCCTTTTACCTTCATTCCCCGACGAGGTGTACTGTTGAATACACGAAAGATCTCAGAATCATTTTCCCTTTTCCTTGTGGATTTGCATCATTCATTTATTTCACGTGTTTAAGTGCGAAATTCATCCCATATACAGGGTTCTTCCAAAAATATTACCACTGATATGGTGCTAATATGTCACTGCTTACCACTTATAGTTCGCTTGTTTTGTTTTTTTGGTTTATGTAAATATTTGTGTTTATTTGCTTGTTTTTAATAATAATAATAATAATAATAATAATAATTTTTAATAATAATAAATACACAATATTGAAATATATTTTTTGAAGCACCCCAATACTAAGTGGTAAATTTTTTTGAAGCACCCTGTATATGGGATGAATTTCGCACTTAAACACGTGAAATAAATGAATGATGTGTGTGTTTGTGTGTGTGTGTTTGTGTGTGTGTGTGTGTGTGTTTGTGTGTGTGTGTGTGTGGGTGTGTATGCGCTTGTTGATGTGTAATTGTAGATATTTATGTTTTCAAGACTAAATGAAAACTAATAATATTTCTCCGATTTCATTCCGTTTCTAAGTCATTTGGCAAAAGTCATGAAATACTTTCGGAGTCGAGATAACGACAAAACTTGTTTCCATTTTGGGATCAGATTTTTGAGCGAAATAAAAGTAAGAAAAAAGTTGTTGTTGATTTTTTTTATCATAATTTATTGGATATTTTTTCCTTCCCCCGAATTCTTCCCACCATCCATTTCTCTCTCTCTCTCTCTCTCTCTCTCTCTCTCTCTCTCTCTCTCTCTCTCTCTTTGCCATTTATACTCACTTCCTTTCAGTATCATTCAACTTTTATGGCCAATAAGTCTTTAGCGTTAAATCTGCTTTTCTTCTTTTCGAATACTTTGCTCTCGCAATCACAACCTCGTGAATACTTTAAGTCTTGCGAATACAAACTAGCGTGTAATTTTTTAAGGTTTCAAGGCTCTAAATTCTCAGGGTATTGGTATGCGGTGTGCGCGTGTGCGTGTGTACCTAAATTTCGTGTGCAGCCCTCGTTTTTATTTGTACACATACCTTTTTTACAAGTTTTTATTTTTCCACATAGTCTCCATCCTTTTCTACGGCTTTCCTCCACCTCGAAACAAGGGCCTTTATTCCTTGCTGGTAAAAGTTCACTGGGTTCCGCTGGAGCAACCTCTTAACCTCCTCAACAACCTCATCGTCACTCTCAAACTTTCTTCCATGAATAGCATCCTTCATTGGCCCAAACAAATGGAAGTCTGAAGGTGCCAGATCCGGGCTGTATGGAGGGTGGGATAACACAGTCAAGCGCATTTTTGTGAAGGCCTCTCTTGTTTGCAAACTGTTGTGTGGTCTTGCGTTATCGTGCAAAAGAAGGATGTCTTCCAGTTTTATCTCCAGTCGAACTCGCTTTATACGTCTCTGGAGTCTCTGTAGGGTAGCAATATATGCCTCTCAGTTGATTGTTTGTCCTTTCTTCACAACACCAGAATCACCCCTTTCATGTCCCAGAAGATGGTGGCCATAACCTTTCCTACAGAGGGAACCATTTTGAACTTTTTCTTGCGTGGGGAGTCTGCGTGATGCCACTCCATGGATTGGCGTTTTGTTTCAGGTTCAAAGTGGTGTACCCAAGTCTCATCCACAGTCACATTTCATGAAAGGAAGTCATCCCCTTCTGTCTCGTATCGAGCCAACGACTCGGAAGCAATTTCTTTCCTTTGGGCTTTGTGATCTTCAGTCAGTTCGCGAGGGACAAACCGTGAACACACTTTTGAGTAGCCCAGTTGCTGAATTATCGTATTCACACTTCCTTCACTAATTCCTAGCTTCAGTGATAGCTCCTTGTATGTGATGCGCCGATTTGATCGAATGATGCTGTTAGCACGTTGCACCACAGTGTGAGATGTCAGCCGATGCCGGGCGACCGCTGCGTGGCTCATCATCGAGGCTGGCTCTCCCTCTCTCCGATGATCTCACACGTTTAGACCAGCGTCCAACTGTGCTTTTATCAACAGCAGCATCTCCGTAAACGTTTTGTAGACGTTTGTGAATATTTCCAACTGTTTCCTTCTCTGCGGTTAAGAACTCGATAACGGCTCTCTGTTTAAGACGATGCACATCACTGTCAGACGCCATTTTCGAAACTGCGTTAACCATTGGTTTTTTACAAGGGCGTTTAAAAGCGGTTTTATACAAGAAGGGGAGGTTCAAACTGGAAAATTCAGGTTATGTGAAGCGCATAAAGTTAAACTTACGGCCCAAAAGACATTTTAGCCCCATAGCCTATTATTTAGCTAAGAAAAAAGGGTGAGGCAAAATATATTGAGTGCCTCTAGTATTATGCGAAACAAAGAGCACTTATGCTTACCTTGTAAACAAATATTTATGTTTAAAGTAACAGTGTACAGGGTGGACGGGAAGTTCCTTAATTAGATCTAGTAAAGTTATTGGCCATGATACTTCTTTATCACAAACAGCAGAAAATATGTCGAATAGTGCCATGTAAGTATAGTGAGCTGAGAAGACATCACATAGAGCATGTTTTACACTAGGACACTAATTCCCCATGTGTAGAGAAGGTACAATAAAAATTTCATGCTTTTATTTCAGTTAATAAAAAAAAATCCAGTACGTACTTTCTAAAGTGTCAGATGTTCAAAAAATCACCCGATATATGAGCATGATTTTTGACATTCGCCTATACAAAACAATTTATACTCGACAGGGTTATGTCGTAGCTATGTTACAACACGATTTCCTTGAAGATCAGTGAAGTTAGGCAACGTTAAATTTGGGTAATAGGCAGTGTTGGGAGTAACGCCGTTACTAGTAATGGCGTTACGTAACGCCGTTACTTATTTCATTTATATTGTAACGAAATTGCTAACGCCGTTACTTTTCATTCCATTTTCAGTCATTATTCGTTACTTTCTTATATGCTCAACTTGGAAACGGATATGAATGAAAATCGCTTCACACTAAACGTGTGCAGACATGTTTGAATACAACACTCGTGACACTGAGTGATTCAACATGTGGACAGATTGTCCTTAAAAAGGACATTTTTGAAAAATTAGTTTTTCTGAAATGTAACAATGTCTTCTTGAAAGACATTCAGCAAAAGTTTTAAAATTTCTATTTTTTTCTTTTATGAATAATCCATTAATCGTTTAGGCATTTTGAAATTTTTTATTTAAGATTTATTTTAGGGTATTCTCTTCAATAATTTTTGTTTTTGTAATACTAAGTGCAAAGAGCAATTTTATTTTACATTTTTAGTTTTTTACTTAATATCTATTGATCGCTATTAATGTTATTTCAAATGGTAAAATTGTTAAATTGTATCGCTTATTATTTAAGTATAAGTCTAAAATCAGGTATTGTTTCATCGTATTATATATCTGACCTTAATTAAATATTTGCTCGATATTCAGAAATTCTTTTATAATTGCGATGTAGATATATCAAATTCTTATACTGAGAAATATTATATTTTCTAGTTTATTATTAATAAAAGTAACGGAACTGTAACGCATTACTTTTCCATAGAAGTAACTGTAGCAGTAATGACGTTACTTTCTATTGCGAGTAACGCTAACGCCGTTATTTTAAAAAAGTAATTCACCCAACACTGGTAATAGTTGGATGGGTGACTGTTCTCTGCGGTCACATGATGTAGAGACCCGTTGTTCGAATTCCACGTTAAACGGTATGTGCCCTCTCTCGTATGATCCTGGCTGTTAGAATGGAAACTAAATTAACGTAATAAAAAGAATTAAACCGGACTGACTTGACGTTTCAGCCATACGACAAAGGGTTAGACCAGCACTGAACAACCCGCGGGATACACGCACCCCGCCAAGTTATTTTTTATGGCTTTTGTGATGATTTTGATAATTTTATTCATTTCCTTTGACATAAATTAATGAATCTGATGCGTTAACGAAACTTCCAGTAAAAGTTTTTGTGATATTCGGCCACAAATTGACAAATTCGTGAAAGAGAAATAGTGTTAAGCGTCTCTTTGATCTTCGTGGAAATCCATAAACTTTCTAAATCCATTTTTTTTTTTTTTTTTTTTTTTCTCTCAATTATTTGAAATTATTAACTTCTAATTTCAGGTACAAAACTTTTCCAAAATTAAGTTATTAATTAAGCCTTTATTAAGGTTAAAAAAAAAAAAAACTCATTCAATCCTCGGGCAGTTTCCGAGTTTCCGATCTGGCTCTTGGTCAAAAAAGATTGTTCATCGCTGGGTTAGACAAACCCCATCTTTAAAAAAAAAAAAAAAAAAAAAAATAGTTTTTGCGGGTTCTTAAAAGTTTTAATAAAGTTTTGGCCGCAACTGTTCGAAATTGCAAATTAATGCCTCGCAATGCACCAACGGCAGACAAAAACTTACGTTTATTCAATATTTTTGTTGAAGTGATCAAATGAACTTACGAGAGTTGTTCATTCTGAATTCAAGGATAATAATAAATTGATATTAAGATAATGCTGAAAAACACAGAAAACAAATGTTTTCTGTGTTAATACATAGAAATATTATCTTCGATTGTCTCAAATCACTCCAAAAAGAAGTTTCAAAGACTATTTCTTCTATCTAAAGTAGTTATTTATCATTAAAAGAAGTTATTATGTCATCGTTAATAACATCGATAACGTAAATTTTGACAAACTGTTCACTTTCGATAATAGCAATACTCGTAATAACGGATTTAACCCTTTAACGCCGAACGTTTTTGTAGGGTTAATTCTAAATGCGTGTATTTGAAACGGTACGTATTCGACCCAGTCAGCGTTAGAGGGTTAAGTTGCGTGGCAGACGTTTCATTACTAATATCGCTAAAAACTTCTTTACGTTTAAAGTAATTGATAAATGGAATAATCTTCCCGCGCCCGTCGTGAACTCTACCAACGTTAATATGTTTAAGAACCGTTTAGATAGGCATTTTAAAAATATTAACGTTGTTTAATATAATAATAAAACAATTACCCTTCTCCCTCTGAGCCTCCCCCTTCTCCCTTTGAGCCTCACCCTTTTCCCTCTGAGCCTCACCCTTTTCCCTCTGAGCCTCACCCTTTTCCCTCTGAGCCTCACCCTTTTCCCTCTGAGCCTCACCCTTTTCCCTCTGAGCATCACCCTTTTCCCTCTCCCTCGTTAAAATTATTAACGTTGTTTAATATAATAAAACAATTAGCAACAGGAACTCTGGGGGGGGGGGTGATCGAGGATGAGTCTGTTGACGATAACGCCAGCTTGTGACATGCCAGCGTGGGATGCCAGCAAAAAAAAAAAAAAAAATTAGACTAACACGAACTTAGATGTAGCTCGTAGCGTAAACTAACCCACTTTTTGTTATTCTTTATATTTCTCTCTCTCTCTCTCTCTCTCTCTCCTTATTTGCATGTCTGTAACTCTCTTCATTGCATGTCTGTAGTTTGCATGGTATGATAGTGTATGAGTTAAGAATGTGTTGCATGGTTTGTAATGCGTTCTTACATTCCGGCAGAATGGGCTCCGTCTTCTACCTCCCTTATGGAGTAGAGGACCGGTCTGCAACTGCTGGAGGTATGTGTTGCTTTGAGTTAAGAATGTGTTGCATGGTTTGTAATGCGTTCCTATTTTACTTCTTTTCATCTTTCACCCCTTTCCGGCAGAGTGGGCTGCATCCTCTGCCTCCCTATGGAGTGGAGGACTGGTCTGCAACAGCTAGAAGTATTCTCTTCGACTATTTTTCCGACTTGTCGGCAATGGCCAGCGGATGGTGATGGTGTCTTTCTTTCTCTCTTTCTGAATGAATTTTAACTCACGAGTGATAGGTTTTGCTACTTACTTAACCCTTATTCTCTTCTTTTAACACCTTACTTTCTTCTTTCTCTCGGGCTAACCTTAGAGTGGGTCTTAGGGTCTTTGTTAGCTTTAGCTTCTGTAGATCTGATAAGAAGCTTTGATACCCAAAAGAAGAAAAAACTTTCCCTGTATAGAATGCACCCTCAAAAAGAAGTTAAAAGTTCTAAATTTAGAAGGTTTTATTTTGAGGGCACCTCATTGGGTCGTGAATCCTTGCCGGATTTATCTCAGTGTTTATATTTTCATTTTTTAAAAATTAATTGCAAACTGCAGTAACTTCTTAAGCGTGTTAATAAATGGTTAATCATGCATCTGTTTCTAGAGGGTGTTCCATAAGTCCTTTTACCCATGAACCTTTTTGTTACTAAATAGGATCAGGGTAAAGGGGATAAAGGGATTTATGGGATACCCTGTAGTTCCAACTTTAAAACTCTTAAACATAAAATGACACGCTGACGACATTTCGTATACATAATAGTTTATCGACACGTTTTTATGGTTAGGTTAGATTAGCTTAGGTTAGGTTATTAGAATTTTGGTCATCACCATAACGGACTCCTACCCCTGTTACATAAAAGAAGCCTTTTTTTACACCTTTAAATTTAATTAGAAATTGTATAAACGTTGTGTTTGTGTGAATTTCATTCTCGAATTTATTAACACCCTTTAATGTCGCTTTATTTAAACCGAAGCGAGTCCCTGGAACGTCTTCAGGATAGGCCTACCGGCTCTAATATCACACTGTTTACATTCTAAGGTTAAATTACGACAAAATTATAATGGAATAGTAATGGGATAGTAATTTAAGTTAATTAAGCAATAAATTAGGCTAGTAGCCGTGCAAGTGCTCGCCGAAAGGGAAGACGCGGGTAGATGTCCAAACTGGAGAGAATCTCCTATGGATTTTCTCTCCATTTTGAAGCCGGTTTTCATAAGACTGAGGATTATACGCCCTTCTCCACCCCCGTAGCCGGTTCATGCCCTCATCATTAAGTAATGCGTGGAATAATACTAACAAAACACCTGAAGTTCTAGACTAAATTAATTAATGTTTGGGTTTAATTTAAATTACTACGCGTACAATGGCTGCAAAACGAGATGAAGGACAAATGTAAAGATGACGAAGAATAATTTACTACGAAATATGAACGTTTTGAAAGATATTCTAAATTGACCAGCCTATTAAGGAAACAAAATAATTAAAATATTGGGATCACCTGAAGATCAGGGCCCCCAATCCTGAATTACCAAATGATATCTTCGTTAAAACTAACGAAAATATCACGACTTAACCTAACCAATCGTCAAGGGCGTACAGTTGACCTAACCGGGCATTCAATTTAATTTATTATTATATTTGGTACTGTAAAGCAAAAAACAAGAATACGTGGGGGCCCTGATCTTCAGGTGATCCAAATATTGAAATGGAAGCTTAATTATAGTGAAATAACGTTTCTCGTAATTACTCATGTTATAGACAATACATTAGAAAACAAATTGTAATTAAGTTATTATCACAAAATCCTCCACTTAAAGAGCTAAAATTAAGCCATCCAGTTTACGCAAGTAATCCATTTATACAGATGGACCATTCCTTTTACATTGACCAACATATTTGTAAATCACCATGACAAAAAATGGCTCAGAAACTGTTCGGTTGATCTTAAGTTAGTCCTGAAAGGAATAGAGGTGTCACAGTTTTATTACTGACACACACACACACACACAAGGAAAAAATACTAATGTATTTATATTTTACCAGCAACCACCATACAGACGTGCGCGTTACCAAAAGAATATTAACAACATGACATCACAATTACAAAAACCAATGACCATTTTCATACGTAACTTTCTAAAAATTCTATACACACACACATACACACTAACTAATTACCCGAATTTTATTGTATATAAGAATAGTAGCATTAGAATCCTACTTTTCCGAACATATAACACTTAAGCAGCCTTCCACACTGAGATGAACTTCTT
Source organism: Bathynomus jamesi (assembly GCA_023014485.1). Lineage (NCBI taxonomy): Eukaryota > Metazoa > Arthropoda > Malacostraca > Isopoda > Cirolanidae > Bathynomus > Bathynomus jamesi. The sequence continues at coordinate 1,290,100 of JAJOZX010000278.1, read as the reverse complement.
TCTCATCTATTTTGGCAAGAGTTCCTATCCCAAACACATATTTCCTAATTTATTAAGGAACTTTTAAATATTTCCTCAGTACATTTTCCTAACAGTCAGTCAAGACATATAATAACATTAATTAGTTTGTTCTTCTGCGAGTATCTAAGTAACAGAATCCAGAACTAAAGAAATTATTGAAGTACATTCCTTCACATACAACTTCGGTTCAAATACTTTAAAACAAGTGTCAGTTCATTCTTTAAATGATAAAGACAGATTTCTGGATCAACTTATTTATTCATAACTGTCTACATTTTCAACTCTAATGCAATTTAGATTGCAGTAGTAGTACTAGTAGTATAGTCCTCCTTACGCATAAACTTAAACGTAAATGAACGCAGAGAAATATGAACACGTTCCGCTAAAGCCTTAAAAACTAACAAAATCAACTGTCGAAGACATACTCTTATTCCAAACACAAACCATTTGTTTTACATCCTATCATTTCAAGATATTGCAATATTTTTAACCGCATATACTCTTCAGTCTCCGTATATCAACTTTAACTTGACCTAAAATGACTATATTTATTCCCTGCCTGTGTTTTTCTATTTTTGCAAAATATCGTTCTGACGTGTGTTATTTACACATTAATTATTATAGGCTTTTCTTCATAATTTAGATATCAGACGAAAAACCGTTTTATTCAGCAAGTTTAAAAATCTTTTATCATTACTGTAAATGACTGAAATAGCTTTTATTTTATCTTCATTTTAACCTGTTTTTAATGAATTCTTAACAAGTTGTTTAGGCTTCAGAATTCAATTAAATTTCTATATTAATTTTTTGTTCAACTATTCTTTACTTGTCACGTGTTATTTTGTAATTATCAGGGCTGTAACGTAACTAGTTACTCGGTAATCATTCCTTTTTTTAGTAACTCCAACGGTAACTAGTTACATTTCCCGATAAAATAATTTTAAATGTAAATAGTTACGAAAAATCATGAGTATTTGTAACTTGTACCAGTTACTTTTTTTGTGAAGGCAAAAAGTTAGTAGTTACTTTTTTTCACAAGCCTTGCTCGATGTACTGTACATATTGTGCACAGTGCAAGTTTATTGACAACATATATGTAATGTTAATATGATAAAATCTTGGTGGTTTATTCTTTAAATCACAATGAATTTGAAAAACTGAACAATTTTGGCAAGTATTACTTGTCAGGGGAAACACTTTAATCAGGATCAGATGCTCGCTAAAACTAGAAAAAATTACTAAACTTTTTTTTTAGACTACTAACTAGTAACTAGTTACTTTTTTTTTAGACTAACTAGTTACTTTTTAGACTAACTAGTAACTAGTTACTTTTTTAAAAACTAACTAGTAACTAGTTACTTTTTTAAAAACTAACTAGTAACTAGTTACTGTTTTAAAACTAACTAGTAACTAGTTACTGTTTTAAAACTAACTAGTAACTAGTTACTTTTTTTTAAAACTAACTAGTAACTAGTTACTTTTTTTTAAACTAACTAGTAACTAGTTACTTTTTAAAAACTAACTAGTAACTAGTTACTTTTTAAAAACTAACTAGTAACTAGTTACTTTTTAAAAACTAACTAGTAACTAGTTACTTTTTAAAAACCAACTAGTAACTAGTTACTTTTTAAAAACTAACTAGTAACTAGTTACTTTTTTAAAACTAACTAGTAACTAGTTACTTTTTTAAACTAACTAGTAACTAGTTACTTTTTTAAACTAACTAGTAACTAGTAACTTGTTTTAAAAACTAACTAGTAACTTGTTTTAAAAACTAACTAGTAACTTTTTTAAACTAACTAGTAACTTTTTTAAAACTAACTAGTAACTTTTTTAAAAACTAACTAGTAACTTTTTTTAAAACTAACTAGTAACTTTTTTTAAAACTAACTAGTAACTTTTTTTAAAACTAACTAGTAACTTTTTTTTAAAACTAGTACCTTTTTTTAAAAACTGACTAGTAACTTTTTTAAAACTAAGTAGTACCTTTTTTTTAAAACTAACTAGTACCTTTTTTAAAAAACTAACTAGTACCTTTTTTAAAAAACTAACTAGTACCTTTTTTTTAAAACTAACTAGTGCCTTTTTTTAAAACTAACTAGTGCCTTTTTTTAAAACTAACTAGTACCTTTTTTAGACTAACTAGTAACTAGTTACTTTTTTAGACTAACTAGTAACTAGTTACTTTTTTAGACTAACTAGTAACTAGTTACTTTTTTAGACTAACTAGTAACTAGTTACTTTTTTAGACTAACTAGTAACTAGTTACTTTTTTAGACTAACTAGTAACTAGTTACTTTTCTAGACTAACTAGTAACTAGTTACTTTTTAGACTAACTAGTAACTAGTTACTTTTAGACTAACTAGTAACTAGTTACTTTTAGTAACTAGTAACTAGTTACTTTTTTAGACTAACTAGTAACTAGTTACTTTTTTAGACTAACTAGTTACTTTTTTAGACTAACTAGTAACTAGTTACTTTTTTAGACTAACTAGTAACTTTTTTACACTAACTAGTAACTAGTTACTTTTTAGACTAACTAGTAACTATAACTAGTTACTTTTTTAGACTAACTAGTAACTATAACTAGTTACTTTTTTAGACTAACTAGTAACTATAACTAGTTACTTTTTTAGACTAACTAGTAACTATAACTAGTTACTTTTTTAGACTAACTAGTAAATATACCTAGTTACAAAAAAGTAACTGTCACAACATTGGTAATTATTCTTATGAGCTTTACAAGTTAAAATAATTACTGTTCATTTTATCAAATCCTTTCAGAGACCATTGATGAGAGGAAATTTTGTTCCCGAAAAATTTAATTTTTGCTTTTAAAAAATAATGGTTCATGATTTGGCTTTTGGCTTTGATGCGAAATAAAATTGCTGAGGAGGAAAATAACAATGTACTTAAATTCTTATTTGATTATAGTGCTTAACGCTTGCCCAGTAAAGCTTAAAGATTAAGGCCCAAATTAAATAAAAATAAATACCGAGAGTGCAACGTTAAAATTATCGTAATATTGCAAAATATTGCAATTGTTATTTTTAGGGGTTTAAAGTCCTAAATCCTAATCGACAATGTTCCGAAGGGGTAACCTTGCGTTAATAGTCCTAAATTAAGTTAAGTTAAACCTGGAGGGCCCTCCAGTCTTGTTCAGTCTTAACTTAGCCAAGTAGGCCTACTTTAGGCCCAAGTTGAACGAATAAATAAATAACTATTTCTGTGGTCTCCTGAGCAGGCTAAAATTTGCATCAACAACATACTATCCACAATTCCACATGCACGATGCACTAACCATTTACGTATCTGCACTACCAAATGCTCAACTGATAACCACAATCTACTCGTACCATTTTCAACAAAAGAGGGAACAATAGGACGCTACGAGTATCCTAAATATTACCACAAGCGATCAAATGTTCAGCTCAAATCGTAAATAACAATCCATAACAGTTCATCACATTATTGGATGTATGCGGACGAGTACCATCCTTAATGGAACTGTCACGTCAGAATGTTATTTACAGATTATAAAAGAAAGTTTCATCCCAGCTAACAATTTTAAGGAGATACAACGTTGGCACAAGGTTGCATTTTAGCACTGTGACGTACAGTTTATACAACGTAAATTTGTGTGGTCTCAGTTACGTCTTCACAACGTTGTGATATTACGTAAACTTTACGTAGATACAACGTTGTCGCAACGTCTCAAGGATAGAATTTGGTCCAACAAAGGCGCCCTATTTGAAATAGTAGTATGCCGTATGTAATTTCACTACAATTTTGTAACAAAGAATAATGTAATACGAAACTATATGCTATGGATGTAAAACCTTACGTGCAAACAACGTCTATGCTACGTACAAAAAATTACGTCAGAAGTTTACTTCTACTTCACGTGTATACAACGTCATTATGCAACGTTGTATCGACGTTGGAATATAACGTTTAAGTTTTACGTTGTGACTACGTCAGTACAACGTCACTTTCTGACATGACCAAGGTTCAACCAGAATATAACGTTGTATTTACGTAGTGTGTTTGCTGGGATAACATTTCTACAAGGAATAAACACTGACTTCAGTGTCACTTTCCCCGAGCAGAATGGTTTCATTAACCCTCAAATACTAGACTTGGGGTATTTTTACATATACGTATATATACTGTATATAAACATGTCTTTATGATAAACACCTGCGCTTATAAACATGTTTAGATTTTTGGCGGTAGAGTAAGAAATTTTTAAATAAGTGTTTAGAAGTAAAATTCTGTTTTATATTGATAAACACCTATTCAACATGTGGGAATAAAGGTGTGGGTCAGGGAAGTGTTTAGAAAAGTGTTTATACAGTAAAAACACCTTTTTTTTCAGTGAATTTGCACGTATATGTAAATCTAAATTATTAATCAAATTTACTTTGAATATATTAACTAATATTGTTGTTCTGATCGACTTGACTATAGGCAAGTATATTGTGGGTTAGGTTAGGTTAGCATAGGTCAAGTGACGCTAGGTTAGATTAGGTTAAGTTAGGTTAAGTTAGTTTCTTAGTGTCGATGTTATGGTCATATCTATCCGATGGATCTAAGTTTGTTCTGATAATAACTTAATTAAATAGTTCGTGCAATCATAATACAGTTCGAACCTATATCGTGTGCAAATAGTTTACCATTTCTATTCGTGTGTAAATAGTTTAGCATTTATATTCGTGTGCAAATAGTTTAGCATTTATATTCGTGTGCAAATAGTTTAGCATTTATATTCGTATGCAAATAGTTTAGCATTTATTTTCGTGTACAAATAGTTTAGCATTTCTATTCGTGTGTAGATAGTTTACCATTCCTATTTGTGTGCAAATAGTTTAGCATTTATATTCGTGTGCAAATAGTTCAGCATATATATTAATTGTTTTAATCAAGGATTTTTCTCCATAAAGAGTATCTAACACGCAACCATACAATCACAACGAACAAGTGTCGCGTTAGTTAGTTCATTAAATACAATCTAATAACTAATAGTGACGCATTTAAATATCGATCTAAGTTATTGAACTCGTTGCATTCAATAAGGGCTTCGCTTCCATAATTATTAGATCTGTTTTCAATTATCGCAAATCCCATAATCTTCTTATGTTTAAATCTCTTACTGATAAGATAGATATAAAAGCCAAAATGGTTGCCTACCTTTTTCATTAAAGAATCTCTCCCTTTAAATAATTTATTGTAATTAAATTAATTACTATAATCAGTATTTTCGTTAGTCATGCCGGCTTTCAAACTCCCCTTAAATAGTATGACAAAGGCTATACCCATAGTCCGAGACAAGCCGGTATCACGTCGTACCCTGCCGTATTATAATGGTTCTAAATACGAATAATTAAACTTTTGTAGAGGGAAGCATCGGAACCCATTTCCCCTATACGGAGGGGTATGGGTATGAATTTCGAGTCATCTAAACAACGAATAATCATAGGGTAAAGGGTTGGTCCAATTCCAACCACGATGCAAGTGGGAATCGAACACGGGCCTTCGCAGCCCGAGTTTAATCTCGAGCCAACCTAGCGACAGTAAATAAAGGGATATTGATCTTTCATCCTTCAACAAGCGTCCCTCGGCAACTAGAGTAACTGAACTCGATCTAAAACCGGTGATCATGTATGAAAATGAATGAAAATGAATTAGCAAAAGAATGAATCTTGCATTGCATGATATCAAAGCATCGTCAGCAGTAAACTAAAAAAAAAACTTTTATTGAAACGAACAGTTTCGGGGTTGATCTTCCTAAAAAAAAAAAAAGTAAATTCAAACACACTTTTCCAAAATGTCGTTCGTACAATCTCCATCAATGGCATTTTTTCATTAAATGACGTCACCGACAAACTTGGAATCGAACCGTAGAGTCAACGACAGCAAACATTATCAGTTCAGCAAATAATTTTCTGTAACTAACCACGTTTTTTTTTCTTGTTTATTTACGTGTATATCTTTTTAGCTTTTTTTTTTTTTTATCATCATTATTTTCGCTTTTCCCCTTTTGCTTTTATAAAATACAATATTTTACCTCGATTTTCAGTCCGTATATTTGCGCGCTTCCGCGTACCGTAGATTAGTTTAATGGTTTTTAAGAGATGGATTAAAAACACACTTAGCATTAATACCAATTGTGGAGGAACGATGTGTGTATGTGTGTGTATATATATATATATATGTGTGTGTGTGTGTGTGTGTGTGTATATATATAATATATACATATATGGGGTGCAGGAAAGTCCCTATCCAGTGGAAATTAGATTAATTAATTATATTATATTATATTACATTCTATTAACGCGCTTTGAAGAAAACGCTGAATATTTTGAAAATTTGTGATATACGGTTCCGTAAATAAATGTATTTTCCATTGAGTTACCAGGTCCAATGTACAGGGTAATCCTAAAGGTATGTTGCCAGAAATAATTTATAACTTGCTACATAAATATTTGTTTTTGAGGGGGGAACATGTTTTTTTTATCACCCTGTATTTCCTATTTGGTACAGATTTTTCTGACCTTCGGACACCCTTGTGTATATATATATATATATATATATATATATATATATATATAGGATATTCTGTCTAGAATTAATAATAAAACGATAATAACTATTAATATTAATAATAATTATAGTTAATTATAGTTAGTTAATTATAGTTAGTTATTTAATTAATTAATTATAGTTAGTTAGTTAATTAGTTAATTATAGTTAATGATAATAATGGCAATAACCAGAATGGTGATGGAAAAAACTCAATGATACTCGCAGGAATGAGGACGGAACGACTAAACTGGATTACGGAGAGGTACACTGAACAAATATTAAAATCGTAAGTACAAAACAAGAAAAAAGTTGGGTATTAAAAGGTTTCCCAAATTTTATTTTGGGTTTGGTTTTTTTTTTAGAGGTTATTCTATCGTAAAAGTAAGTCTTCTTTAAATTCTATTCAATTTGAGAGATACAATTATTTTTCGTGTTGAGTCTACAAATATATATAAAGAATATTAGTCTGAACTAAATGCAGGCCTGTATACGGACGGTTTACGATTCCGGATACTTGTAGTATTTGGTTCAGTTTGTTTAGAGCAAGCCGAAGGTAGTACGAGTGTGACTGTTACTGATGCGGGTAAATTTTGTGCTGCCTTGGGAAGGAAACACAAACTTCCGGTGTATCCTGCTCCTGAAGAATCATGCACCATGACTGATAATGATGGGGATGTCTGCTATGCAAACTAACGAAAATTCCATTCAATTGAATACGGATACGGGTATTCTTTGGACTAGACTAACATAGCATTGCTGCTTTCAGTGGTGATGAACCACGTACGAAAGCTTCGTCAGTACTTTGACCCTCTAACTGCTTGGCATTGCTGCTGCGAGCTGCTCGTACTCTGAAATGGCTGTGTCAAAAGATATTTAATATTTTATACTTCCACTTGATCGATGATTATTTATATATATATATATATATATATATATATATAGAACGAACGACGCTTGTTTACATTAATTATACTGTGTGTCGTTTGCAGTTATATATATATATATATATATGAAAATTATTTCACGAAGGTAACACGTGAAAAATATTTATGATGAATAAAACCACGAAGGAAAGGAAACACAAAATGGTGCTCAAGCGCTTTCGTCTAATGACATCCTCAGGAACACAGTGTTCCTGAGGATGTCATTAGACGAAAGCGCTTGAGCACCATTTTGTGTTTCCTTTCCTTCGTGGTTTTATTCATCATATATATTATATATATATATATATATAAAACTTAATTTATGGAAAGAATGTGTCGTAAGCCGAAAGTGATTTTAAATTGCGAAATGGCAGGATGGCCATCACTGGCTAGAGAACTAACACGAAGAACTGTTACTTACCAAATGAAGTCCAGTCCTCATACAAGCGTTGTAAACACAATAAATGAAGTCAGGTTTTCACAGGACAACTTAAATATTATTTAATGAAAATGGGCTGCATGCATGCGACCCGCTGAAAATCCCTGCTTGCAGCCGCCAATGTAAAGAAAAGGTTAACAGTATCGAAGGAGATGATACGTAGACCAATGGCATTAATCAGAAGTCTGTTTTGTTTATGTCGAATGGACGTGATTGGGTATGCAGGATAGCTAATCAGACATTTCAACAACCTTGTTTGCATCCCACGTAGCTAAACTGTGGTTTTTAGCATAATAGTATGGATAGACACTTGGCACACGATGGGAATGAAGACTGACCCGATATTTACTGAGGAACGTCATAATTCTGGTAAGTGGAGTTTCAAAAACAAGTTCTACAAACATAAAATAAAGCAACAGAAGTTACTAATTGGTAAATATTCTGTTTTTCTTTTGATATTTTATTCTTTTTGATGACAGTAATAAAATTTCAACAACAAATCAAATCATTACTAATTTGTAATTTTTTATGCTCTTTAAAATGTCGTTTCTTGGAAAATAATTTCCGAAACTGTACCTTCATTATTAAGAATTATCTCTTTTTGTACACTGTAATAAATGGGTCAACAATGTTCCAACAAACCAGTGTAACACATCTGTGCTAGATATACCTACAATAATTATGAGAAAACTACGAACAACTCATCAAGATTGTAGGTAAAAATGCCAAAGGTAAAATACTGTCATAGGTAATAATACCAGAGAATAAAATGTTATGTTATGCATCATACATGAGTAAAACATACAACGAACGATAGACTGTAAAGATTTCAAGTAGATTCATTCTTTTTAGGGAAGTATAAAATTCAATGTTCTGGTCAATACGTTACCATAGCGACGATGCTAAGATTGTGAATGAATAAAAACAAAAAATATAAAATAATTAATTATATTTATATTTCAGTATAGATCAGTTGAAGCATCATAATGGATGTCATTAAGATTAACAAAGATGATAAAAAGTTAGGTCACGAGGAATATATACCTCGTTAACCTCGTTGCAGTTCCGTGCGGTAGTCTCTCTTCACACGAAGGTCAAGCTGGTGGCCCCGCCTTTAGGCCTGGCTTGCTGGAGGAGCGAGTTGTTCTCTTGCGCTCTCCACTGCACATAGCCAGGTACACCCGGTTTATCTGGTACCGTCCTGAGCAGGTATCTAATCTTTTGAAGACTTCAACTTTGACCCCTGTAACGTTTCTGAGGTCCTTTGGAAGCTGGTTAAAAAGTCTTGCCCCCCTGACAACCATACTATTTTCCTTCAGTGTTGAAGAAGTCCCTTGTCGGGCCTTTAATTTGGGAACACTGCACATTTTGCCTTTCCAATTTTCCAGCGTTGTTTGGATGGTAATTGGGTTTAGTTTGAGGTTTGGTACCAGTTTTTCGATCATTTTCCATATGTAGATTATGGTGTACCTCTCTCCCTTCTTCTTTCCAGGGAGTAGAGATTTAGTTTACGTAGTCTTTCCCAGTAGTTGAATTCTTTGCAGCCATCAATCTTAGCTGTGAAATGTCTCTGAGTTTCTTCTAGTTTATTAGTTTCTTCCTTTTTATATGGGGACGTCAGGATTGAACAGTATTCAAGTTATGATCAATGTTTTCAGCAGGGGAACATTACTGTCTTGTCCCTTCTTTTGAACGTTCTTAGTAACTGTCCCGCCACTCTTTTTGCTTTGTTTATCACTATCTGATTTTGTGTCTTGAATTTCGCATCATTGGTCATTATAACCCCCAAATCGATCGCTTTCGTGTTTCTCTGAGTTTTCTGTCTATCTGGAGCATAATATATAGTCTGTTTAAGTTCCTTATTTCTACCATATCTCAAGAACTGAAATTTCTCGGTGTTAAATGTCATGTTGTCTTCTGACTTTTGTATATTTTGTTCGTGTCCCTCTGCAAGGCCTCTACCTCTTTTGCATCGCTGATTTTTCTGCTGATCTTTATATCGTCTGCAAAGGATGTTACTATACTGTTGCTGTTTACTGTCTATGTCTGTTAGCATGATAATGAAAAGGAGTGGGGCCAACACTGTACCTTATGGTACTGAGCTGCGTACTTCCGATTCTGATGATGATATAACTTGAATTTTGACGACCTGTAGACGTTCTCTGGGGAAGATGTAGATCCATTTTCCCACTTTGCCTGTTGTTACCATATGTTTTATTTTATGTGTTATTATACCATGATTACATCTGCCGAAAGCTTTAGCAAACTCAGTGTATATGACATCGTAGTTGTCATTGCCTTCCAGTGCATCTAGGATATTGTTATAGTGCTCTATAAGTTGTGATAGGCATAATCTTCCTGATCGAAATACGTGCTGATTTTCGTTGAATCTTTCCAGTGTCTCCAAGAAGTCATAGATTTTCTCTCTAACTATTCTTTCAAATACTTTGGTGAGGTGGGACGTCAATGACACTGATCTATAGTTCTTTGCTTGAAATCTATCCCCTCCTTTACTGTGTATATATAGGGACAATGTTTGCTCTTTTCAAGATGTTCGATATTTCCCCAGTGTCTAGAAATCTTCTCCATATCCAGTATAAGGGTGTAGCTATTTCATTTTTACAGTTTTTAATCAATAATGCGTTCCATTTGTCCGGACCTGCAGCTGAGTGTGATTTCATCTGTCTTATAGCTCGCGCTACATCTTCTGAGGTAAAATTAAAATCTATGATACAATCTCCTTACAATTTCTCTTCAAAGAATGCAGCTATGTCAGGTTTGACACTTCTTTGGGTACTGAAGACTGATTCATACTGGGCTCTCAATGTTTCAGATATTTCGTTTAGATCGTCCGTTAGTTCATTATTTCCTTTCCTTAAGGCCTGATAGTGGCGCGCGTCTTTGTTTTCCTTTTCGCATAGTTATAGAAGTATGTTGGATTTTCGTTCATAGCTTCTACCACCTTTTGCTCTTCCCTCTCTGTATAGCCCTTAATCAGGGCTTGTATTTTCCTATCGATACTCTCCAGTTTTTCTTGTATTACTTTCCTGGCAGTGTTGTCTCTGCAATTAGCTAATTCTCTTTCTTTTGCGGAATATTTTTCTCAAAGCTGTTTGAGTTACTTATTACCGTCTCTGCCATATGACCTTCATGTACATATACATATAGCACAACCACCTTTACGTCTCGCTGTTCTGTCAGCTCTTAGTAAGTTGAAATCCTCGATATTTATCTCTTTCTTCTCAGTGCAATGTTCGCAGCTTTCACAATTTCCTTGGCCATCTTTAAGATGAGTTTCTGTGAGGCATGCGATGTTCGCCCTTGTTTCGTCCATAAATCCTTTCAGGCACGAAACTTTGTTGAGTTAGTGGTTTAGTTTTATTCCTTGAATATTAGGCAGGACAATATTTATGTTCTTTGTTTTGCGCTGCCCCTTGTGCATTTCAAGTTCGTTTTCCTTCGGTATCGCTTATTTAGTTGCCCTATTGTCTTCCGAGAGAGATCCGTTTCCGCCTACCTGTTCAGGTAGCTTCTTGCCAGGAAGCGGTTCGGCTCGGGGGTTCCTAGCTGTGTTGATTGCATGCGTTGTATGATATTTAGCAGCCGTACTGTGTCTGCGATGCTGAAAAATTTTGTTCGCGATTTGTGTACATATGTTTATTCATGTTACTCCTATTGTCCTTTGAAATTCGTCCTTTGTCCTTTTCGTCTGGAGATGTTGATAGTAGCATTTTTTTCCCGTATTTGCAGGTTCCATATTTTGCCTAAGTCCTGCAAATGTAGGGGTGGTAGAATCTGCATCTGTCTCCGAATTTACAATGACTATTATTGTAGCAGAAGTTGCATATTGGGGAATGTTCATATATATATACACCGTCCTCTTTTATATCTGCAATTATCTTTTACATAATATCTGCATATAATTTCTTCCCCATTTTTACTCGGGGCCTTTGTTTTTTGTTCCTTATTGGGGGACAGTTTCACTCTGTTTTCTTGATTGCACGCTTGTTTTTTCCTATTTGTGCTATTTGTGCTAATGTCCTTCGGTCCTATTCAAAGGAGTGACATAACGAAGGAGTGACATAACGAAGGAGTGACATAACAAAGGAGTGACAAATCGGAGATAAAATTCAAAGGAGTGACACGAAAATACCAACAAAGAAGAAGAAAGAACAAATCCAGAGGGAAGAGAGGCTTGCAACTGTTAGGTTAGGTTAGGTTAGGTTAGGTTTCTAGTTTTTGAAATAAAATCTTAATTTTAACAATTCTAACAAATTTTGTTTTTTTAAATAAAATTTTAATAATTGTACTCCTTTGAATTTTATCTCCGATTTGTCACTCCTTTGTTATGTCACTCCTTCGTTACGGTATTTATGTCACTCCTTTGTTATGTCACTCCTTTAAAATGTCACTCCTTCGATACAGACCCAATGTCCTTCGTTGCCTTTACACTATCTGTTGCCTGTATGTTTTCGACCTCGTTGTGTGATGGTATTTGATTTATTTCTACTTCGCTTTTCTTCGTTTCTTCTGGTTTTTTTTCTGTTCTTTATTCACACTTTCCTGTTTTACTTTCTCCTCATAGTCTCTTTCTGCTTTAAATAAAGTAAAAGAGTTTATTTCGGTCATGCAATTTTCGCAGAAAAACTTTAGCCCAGAGAGAGGAGGGGCGACAAACTTGACCTTCGTGAAATGAGGAATCATCGCGCGGAACGTTTGAAAGGTTGAAAGATTAAGTTGCTTTACGTTCGTTTTGAGGGAAATTTCTTCATCTTCCCATTTCAGACATTTGAAATCGAAAAGCAATTGCCAGAGATCGCATCTCATCGCCTTTGCTTCATCTGTTGCATTGTTACAAAAACCACAGAGTTGCAGGAATTTATTTACCATTGCCATGTTACTAATTAACTAATAGAAGGTAGCAGCTGGTGCACAAAATTGACTCAAAAGGGTATTATGGCAGGTATTGGGTAGGGGTTGACATAAACTGAGTGAGGGGAAGTATTCTCCGTTACTTCGGGGGATAGGGGATGTGGCACGCTGTATACTTCTCACTAATTGGTGCTCGAGAGTGTGGCCGCGGGGAATAATTGGGAATTTTTTTCAGCCTAGCGATGGGCAGGTAATTTCCTTCAAAAAAAAACACTCGGCAAAATGCTGTATAGATTAATTGGCTTCGTTTTTATTTACTTTTTTACATACACCGCGATTTTACTACTTAAAGAGAAATACCACCGTGTACTATATATTCACTCAGATATTGGCACTGCTTAAAACTGATTAACTACAGGGTTTTTACTGTAATACCGCTTTTATTTGGACTTCGATCGAAGCACGTGTAACCGTCACACCGGCAAAAGGAATATATATATATATATATATATATATATATATATATATTATATATATACATTTTAACTGCAAACAACACACATCATAATTAATGTAAAGAACGACGCTTGTGTAGAAGAGCGTCCGCACAAGATGAAGAGAAAGAACAAACAAATGAAAAACGAGGCACCTCCCAGGAATCGAACCCGGGATCATCCAATTGCCGGTCGGACATGCTAACCACTACAACAAGGTCCCCGATCAGTCAGAAGTTGTAATTCTCCTACATACGAGCGGAATCGAATGCCCTGAGGGGGCACCTTCTCATACCGTACATATATACATTTTAACTGCAAACAACACACAGTATAATTAATGTAAAGAACGACGCTTGTGTAGAAGAGCGTCCGCACAAGATGAGGAGAAAGAACGAACAAGTGAAAAACGAGGCACCTCCCAGGTGCCATATCATCGGCATAAACTAAGTTATTTATCCTTGTGTTATCTATACAACATCCCACTGTTGCCTCATTAAGCGAAGCAATTAATCCGTCAATATACACATTAAACAGCATAGGAGAGAGCAAGGAGCCTTGTCTCACCCCGCAAGAGGAGCCCCACCTAACGGTAAAACGGAAAAAGATTGGTGGGAATACCAAAATTTCAATCAATTTAATATGTACATGGGAACCTTCCTGTCTTCTAGGTTTTTTAAATAAAATATTGTGGTTCACTCCATCATATGCCTTACTTATATCTAGGAAACAGCTACAAATAGTTGAATTACTGTTAGTGTATTTAGATATTATTTCTTTAAGTACACAGATACACAGGCCAGTTGAGTAGGACCTTTTAAAACCAATCTGATTAGATGTCCATAGGTAATCATTTAATTGGAGTAACAAGAGTTTTTCTAGTAGTTTCGAGAAGCAGGAAGCGACAGCAATAGGCCTTTAATTATTGTTGTGTACATATATATATACAAATACAAAGAAGTTCTGTTCCAAAACATCCATTTTTGGATGTGTACTAAGCGTAACAAAGGCTGTCGCGGTACTATAAAAACCACAGTACGTGTTACTGAGCTTAGAATCACCTATGAACAAGAGCATCTTCCTGATGAAGTAAATGTCACTATTGCCAAGGTCCTTCCTTTCATAGGGTGGTCTAGCGAGGGAAAGTCACGACGAACTTTCACTCATCTATGCAAGTGCTGTTTCAGGTCAAGATGAAGAATGTATAGCTTAAATTTTCACCGAACCTTACTTAACCTAACCTGACCTATGGCATTTTTACCTATGACATTATTATCGCTGACATTTTAACTGCACATGTTCATCAGTAAAAGTACGGCAGGATTTATAGCTTTCATAAATGGGTCCCCTGGATGGCTTAGTGGTTAAGACGCTTGGCTGCTGATCGTGAGTTCGTGAGATCCACTCCGAGAAAGGACTTCGTAATTTCTGACCACACGTAATGGGTCGTGGTTCGGATTCCACGTTAAATTGTAGGTCCAAGGTGGAACAACAAGCTTAACCTTTGTCAGAATGAACAATTGGTTCATATATATATATATATATATATATATATATATTATATATATATATATATATATATATAACTGTATATATATATATATATATATATAGAGAGAGAGAGAGAGAGAGAGAGAGAGAGAGAGAGATTCTTTATTCGCAAAGAATAAAGAATTCTTTTATTCTCTATTCGCAAAATATAAACTGTTCAAATATATCTTTTACACAGGATTCAATTTACTTACACGTAAAAGCAAAATTTAATTATATAAGTGGCTAAATATAAAACGTCATATATATATATATATATATATATATATATATATATATATATATCAGCGATAGCAGTGTCCTTGTTCTTGAGTGTCTTTGATTCTCTCCTCGAGCACACTAATGTCATTATCAGATAGAGATGGTGTTGAATTATAATCTTGTTCAAGTACACAGTTTACGCCTCTGATTCATTAGCAACTGTTAAAAGCAAAAAATACTAAAAATGTGAAGATAAACGTACAAAAAACCGAGAAAAATCCTCGAACCGAAACTTAGTTTGGAGAAAAGTAGTGATTACCGGTAAAGAACTTGTTTCTGTTTGGTTTAGGTGATTGTCTTTCGTATCCAGATGATGTAACGACTCGTATATACTGTAGATGCTTCGGATCCCATTTAATTAAAGTTGTAGGTTCCCCTCCGTCACGTAACCTCTGTTGTTACAATGAAGTCAAACAACCCCCACTGGTTATTCCTTGCTTATTCCATGATTTCTCTTTTGAGTTTATTAAATATCATCTTTAATGCATCACTATAACATGTACCACTTAACCCTTAACCGGTGAGGTGTGGTGTAGGAGACCAGGTGAAATAATGTCATGTGGTCTCCTAGACCACACCTCATCGGCTACGAGTTAAATGTTCGCAGCATTTGACTGCAATTGCTATAGTCAAACTACAGGGTGTCTCAAAAGTTATATATATATATATATATATATGATGAATAAAACCACGAAGGAAAGGAAACACAAAAAGATGCTCAAGCGCTTTCGTCTAATGACATCCTCAGGAACACTGAAGTACATAAAAGGTTACGGCCTATATATAGGTTACAGAAAGAAAAAAAAAATAAATAAATAACATACATACACACAAACATATATATATATATATATATATATATATATATATATATATATATATATATATATATACATATCTACACACATACATATATATATATATATATATATGCAATAAACAGAGAAGTAAAAATTAAAATTAAAGATTAGAGGATTAACGAAGAGGCATACAGATTTGTAAGGAAAATATCGATTTTTAGCACAAGATCAAATGAATTAAAAATACAAATTTATACTGGAAATCTACCCGGTTTTAACACTTTGCCTTTTAGAGTCAAGTTTCGATATATATAAAAATAAAATGAAGATTAAAAGTTAATAAAGTAGCGTACAAGTTTACCAAAGATTTAGCGTCCTACCCTTTTTATCTAAATTTGTTTTGAAGGAATTCAAAACAACAGGATCGAGTTGAATAAGACCTTTGCTTATGTTGAAGTTATTTGAAAGTTGGATAATGGCAGACTCAAGAATATTTCTATTGAGAATGTTGCTAGAATGAAATAAAACTGAAGCATTATTCCAATCAATACAGGGGGATAACTCTGACAAATGGACAAAAAGAGCACTGGACAACTGTCCTGTTCTAACGGAATATTGATGCTGTTTTATACGTGTGTGCAAATCCTTTCCCGTCTGACCTATGTAAAAGGAATCACATTGTTTACACCCAATTTTATAGATAATGCCTGAATTATTGGTAGGGCTATTTTTTACTATGATATTTTTCACAATATTGTTATATGAAAATACTACATTAATATCCAAAAGTTTAAGTACATTAGCAATGCCTAAAAAGCCCGGGAAAAATGGAAGTACTAAAATATTTTTTGACAAAGTACGAGTGTTATTATTGACACGATAGAAAGTTCGTTTTGCCTTGTTGAGACAAGATTCCATAAACGCAGATGGGTAACACAGATCACTTCCAATACCGTTGATTTTTTCCAATTCGGCGTCGATGTATTCCGGACTGGCGATCCTAAGGGCGCGGAGAAACATTGATGAAAAAATGGCCTTCTTAGTGGGGGTGTCATGTCCCGAGTAAAAGTGTACGTAGGACAAATTGTTTGTTGTTTTCCGATAGATACTAAACTTAAAACCTGGGCTTTCCCTATGTACCCACACATCCAAAAATGAGATTGAATTGTCTTGTTCCACTTCTAAAGTAAACTTAATGGAGGGGACTTGATCATTTAACTGAAGGAGGAAGTTATCCAGGTCACGATTCATGGGCCAGATACACAAAATATCGTCGACGTACCGCAACCAAGGGATGCCAACCCCCAGGATTCTCGGAATGTAAGTAATTTCGAAAAACTCCATATAAATATTGGAGAGGAGGGGTGATAAGGGGTTGCCCATGGCCATCCCAAACACTTGTTGATAATACTCGTTATTGAAAGTGAATTTACAGTCTTTGATGCAAAGCTTAATAAGTTCCAAAACAATGTGTGAAGGTAGTGGGAGGTCATACTTATGTAATTCTTGGGAGAGAAAGTCAAGCATATCATCAATCGGCACTTTTGTAAACAATGAACAAACGTCAAAACTGATCAATCTATCGTTAGTTTCAGTACGTGCATTATTCAATTTTTCAGTAAGATCCATGGAATTTTTTACATGTGAATCAGAGATAGTTCCGAGAATGGGGGACAAGACTTTGACAAGCCATTTGGAGAGTTTATAAGTAATAGAGCCCACCGAGCTAATAATAGGGCGCATAGGGTTGCCAGGTTTGTGGGTTTTAATAAGACCGTAAAGGTAGGGCAGAGAAGGTGAAGTGGACATGAAAAGCGGAATTAAGTCCTTATGATCTTTGAGAATGCGTTTCAAGCCACTATTAAATGATTTGATGACGTCATCCTGCGGGTTCTTCCTAAGTTTGCTGTATGTGGCGGGGTCCTGGAGAAGCTCGTTCATCTTTCCGATGTAGTCCACTTTGCCCATTTTTGGATGTGCGGGTACATAGGGAAAGCCCAGGTTTTAAGTTTAGTATCTATCGGAAAACAACAAACAATTTGTCCTACGTACACTTTTACTCGGGACATGACACCCCCACTAAGAATGCCATTTTTTCATCAATGTTTCTCTGCGCCCTTAGGATCGCCAGTCCGGAATACATCGATGCCGAATTGGAAAAAATCAACGGTATTGGAAGTGATCTGTGTTACCCATCTGCGTTTATGGAATCTTGTCTCAACAAGGCAAAACGAACTTTCTATCGTGTCAATAATAACACTCGTACTTTGTCAAAAATATTTTAGTACTTCCATTTTTCCCGGGCTTTTTAGGCATTGCTAATGTACTTAAACTTTTGGATATTAATGTAGTATTTTCATATAACAATATTGTGAAAAATATAGTAAAAAATAGCCCTACCAATAATTCAGGCATTATCTATAAAATTGGGTGTAAACAATGTGATTCCTTTACATAGGTCAGACGGGAAAGGATTTGCACACACGTATAAAACAGCATCAATATTCCGTTAGAACAGGACAGTTGTCCAGTGCTCTTTTTGTCCATTTGTCAGTTATCCCACTGTATTGATTGGAATAATGCTTCAGTTTTATTTCATTCTAGCAACATTCTCAATAGAAATATTCTTGAGTCTGCCATTATCCAACTTTCAAATAACTTCAACATAAGCAAAGGTCTTTTTCAACTCGATCCTGTTGTTTTGAATTCCTTCAAAACAAATTTAGATAAAAGGGTAGGACGCTAATCTTTGGTAAACTTGTACGCTACTTTATTACTTTTAATCTTCATTTTATTTTTATATTCGAAACTTGACTCTAAAAGGCAAAGTGTTAAAACCCGGGTAGATTTCCAGTATAAATTTGTATTTTTAATTCATTTGAACTTGTGCTAAAAATCGATATTTTTCCTTACAAATCTGTATGCCTCTTTGTTAATCCTCTAATCTTTAATTTTAATTTTTATTTTTACTTCTCTGTTTATTGCATATATTATATATATATATATATATATATATATGTATGTGTGTAGATATGTATGTATATATATAATATATATATATGTTTGTGTGTATGTATGTTATTTATTTTTTTTTTTTTTCTTTCTGTAACCTATATATAGGCCGTAACCTTTTATGTACTTCAGTGTTCCTGAGGATGTCATTAGACGAAAGCGCTTGAGCACCTTTTTGTGTTTCCTTTCCTTCGTGGTTTTATTCATCATAAATATTTTTCACGTGTAACTTTCGTGAAATAATTTTCATATATATATATATATATATATATAACTTGGTTGAATGGTTTGTTCTTAGGGACGCGTAGCTTAGCGAGGAATAGGAGGACGAAAAGATGGTACATGTGTGTGTGTGTGTGTGTGTGTGTGTGTGTGCGCGCGCAGGAACTATTGAGACACCCTGTATAATGAGAATTTAAACGTTGTACAATTATAGCAAGGTTAAACGAAGGAAAAAAACTAGAGTCTCGGTATTGTACTAATAATAACGAGTCAGGAGGGCCAGAAACTGGCACAGTGCTCAGGCAAACTAATTTGAACCATTGCCCTAAGACCCTAAGTTCTCGAATGTCATTAACTAGCGCCGTGGGGAATCAAATCCTCGACCTCAGTGTCTTCATTTCGCTTACAGGGAAATGGTGTTACCCAATGAGCTACGGGCGTTGACTTCCCACATCATACCATACCCATACCCAAGTTCATGTCAATTAATTGAAATGAATAACCTTCATTAATAAAATAAATAGTTTTATAATGTTTATTTTTGTTTTAACATAAATAACTGTGAAAGTTGACTATTATTTTTTTATTTGCCCCTTAAGCTTTATAGGCTTTACTGGGCTCTTAATTAAGTAAATGTTATCGATATATAATTTAGGAATATTATTTATTTGACAAGTTTTTAGTTCCAAAACTTTTAAAAATTTTATTAATATTATTTTTTAAGTTTTAACTAGGTCATCAAAACGGGTTCGCATACATTACAATAGACAGGGTGTCCATAAATTATCTTTAGAAATTCAATTAGAATTGAATTGGTAAAGATAATTTATGGACACCCTGTATTACAATTACAGTAAATTCACAAAACTTTCAAACTATGCTCCCTAAACTAACGCAGAATAAAAAAATTCATTGTTGATGACAAATTTACTTAAAGTGGGGTAAAAATACATTTTCAATTTTCAAAATAATTTGCAGCCTGACTAAAAATTACAAGTGCTTTACAAATATGTTATTAGAATGGTACAGTTTCGGAAAAAAAGTTCGTCTAGAAATAAAATTTCTAAAAAAAGCATAAAATTTTCTAATTAGTAAAGACTGGGTTTGGTTTATAAAATTTTATTACTTTTACCAGATGGAATAGAATAGCCAAAGTAAACCGAGTATTACAAATTAGTAATTTTTTGTGCTTTTTAAAAAATTTTATGTTTAAGAGAATTTTTTTTTCCGAAATTGTTTGTACATAAAGTAATTTGATGTACTTTTGGTCCTGACCCTGAACTCGTATTTCCTCAAACAAGCTTGCTTAAATTACAAAAGAAACCAATAAAAATTAGCATTATTAACATCATGATCGTCATTTTCATTTTTCCCCAAATAAAAATAATAATATTAATAATAATCAAGATTATTATTATCATTATCATCATTATCATCATCATCATCATTTTCAATAAAAAAAATCCGCAGTGACTACACACATTACAGAAGCTTTCCGAATATGTGGTCGCTAGGATGGCACCTTTCGAACATAATCTATTTTTCATACAAATAGGCGACAACGAAGACCATGACCCAAATTTTATAACATTGTTCGACCTTTGGCAGGTAAACAAGCTATTAAGGTAACGAAACTGTTTATTAATTAAAGTTTGAAGTCCATTGATTGAAAGTGACAAGAATGCAAACTCATCTTCATCACTAAAAGCAAGTAATAATTCTTTAGTGTTTCTTTACAAATACTTTTTAACTTCTACCTTCAGTGTACATATTTCGCAAAAAGAAAAGTATATCTAAAAAACTTCTTCCCAGAGAAGTTTACTATTTTCAGTGTTAAAACGCCTTAAATTTAGTAGGTAATAGTTTTCAAATTTCTGGAGGTGATCTCAGCGGTAAATGAGGTGACGTTTTGTAGACATTTTATGAACGTTTTATTGACGTTTACTAAATGTCCCATTTCTTGCTGGCATACTTTATTTAGTCTCAAATGTCACTGTAAGAAAAGGTACATTCACCGTTCACTGATTATTCAGTGGAGATAAGAAGAACGCTCAGATTTCAGTGAACCTCGACATAATATTTTAGAATTTAGAGATGATGTTAAAAGGGATTAAAAATGATCATAAATTCTGAAGTGTGTCTTGCTTTCAATTTGTACTTCGTATGTCCGTTCAATGTTCGTAAGATTCATTCGTGAAGCTAAAGTGTTTATTATATTTTAAAATTGCTATCGATGTTTTTGATTTGATTTTATTTAAGTTCTCATAAACAAATGTTCAGTGAGCTTTTACTTATTTACTGATGCAATTTTACTTTAACACTTAACTACTATCATTATTTCCAATGATAAAATAAACAAATGTACTCAGGGTCAGAATTGACCCAACGATAATAGCTGAGGGTTAACGTTCCTACCACAATTTTACTGCTGTTTTTAATAATTAATTCATAACAGTTAATGTTTATTAACGGTTCTTAGTAGTAAT
Source organism: Bathynomus jamesi (assembly GCA_023014485.1). Classification (NCBI taxonomy): domain Eukaryota; kingdom Metazoa; phylum Arthropoda; class Malacostraca; order Isopoda; family Cirolanidae; genus Bathynomus; species Bathynomus jamesi. Next base: position 1,268,433 of record JAJOZX010000278.1, on the reverse strand, counting down.
GTGACAGGCAATGGTTAAGTAATTCGGTCGAGTCTTTTAAAAAGAGACTAGATGCTTTTAAAAAGAGACTAGACCTTGCCTTAAACCCCTAGTTAGCACATAACAGTACTGTAGAATTTTCAATGACGGATGAATCAAAATCGTTGCGCCAAATACGTCCTGGACTAACTGCATCATTCACAGGCAAGCTCTTGCAACAAGGTGCATGTCTGAGACGTTGAAAGAGGTGCTTAGCAATGCTGTGAAAATAGTTAATTTAAAAAAAACAGTTCTTGTATTTTTAGCACTTTGTCCGAAGAAATGGGTAGCGTGCATGTTATTCCGCTGCTACACACCGAAGTAAGGTGGTTCTCAGGCGTTCGGCAAGGTGTTCGTGCTCATGTTTTAACTTAGTTCTGAAATTCAAGTATTTTCATAAGTCCCCCATCCCACCTTTCCCCTAATTGGCTCCAAAGACTGACTTATTTAGCGGCCATTTTCTCGAATATTAATGGACTTAATTTATCACTTCAAGGTCTCACTGCTACAAATTTCAATGTTCGGGACGAGTTGAGTCTATCATAAAGAGAAAATTGTAGTTTTGGAAGTGGTGTTTGGGGGAAAAAAATGACTCAGTGATTCCCCATCCTTCATGATTTTCTGAGGAAAATATATTGCAGTTGGAGCAAGGTGTGAAAATTAACATCTTAGCAATCATCTTCACAACTTTCGTGTAGCCTTTAGGAAATATTTTCCAACTATGACTGATGATAAAACTGGATTGGCAACCCTCTCTTCAGCGTAGAAAGTGACCGTGAGTGAACAAGAGTGTTTGATTGAGATGTCAACTGATGGCGAACTGAACTCAGCTTTCAAGAGTCAACCCTTAATTATCTTTTGGATAAAAATAAGAAATGAGTACCCTCATCTTTCAGAAAAAGCTGCTAACGTTTTGATGCTTTTTTCAACAACATATTTATGTGAGAAAGGATTTTCCTCATACACCGTTATGAAAACCAAATATCGCAACAAGCTCCACTCACCCCTGACGTTGCTCCAGCCTTCAACGTCCTGAGTGCATCTTAACGACTCCATCCGTCTCATTAGCTCAGCAGTATCGGTGAGTAACTTAGCACCTTTATTTCCAAGTTTGCAGGTATAACATTGGTAGATGTTCGCGAAACAATGAGTTTTGGTAAGGAGTTCTTGGTCTCCAAAAATTTGAGAACTACTGGTGTATACTATTCAGGCCCGTAGCCTGGGGGGGGGGGACATTCTTTTGGCATTTTTTTCAAAACCTCACAAACTACTGCAAACTACTATAAACTTAACTCCTCTAAACCCCCTCCGCAGTGACTAGGTCGATGCACCAAAAGGCCCACCTTTCTACAATTTTGACCTCCTCCTCCCTTGGAAAGTCCTGGCTACGGGGCTGCTATAAAAATTCATACACCTACATTTTAACAACATTGATTTTATATCGAATGCATGTCTTTTCCTTTCTTGTTTAAAATTTATGTGAAGTGCGTATGATATTATATTTTCTATACAGAACGAATTATTTTCCCCTTGGAACCAACATTCCCATTTCCCATTCGCGGTTTAGAAATGGTGATGCTCGAAGTGAGAATTCCAAATTTGGAAAATCTTCTGATATTGGAAGAGGTAAAAAGAGAGTTGTGATGCAGTTGCGGTCCTGAGAGTTATTTTTTATGGAAAATCTAACTTAAAGTGGAAAGTTCTACGCACTGAAAATTCAAATGGATCGAATTGAGAATTGCCTCATGTGAAGGGTCCCCTTTTCGGATTTCTCATTTTCGCACCAGTAGTGAAATATGAATGGTCGAGAGTGGGAACAGACCGAAATACAGCGCGTCTTTTTTAAAATTATTTTCGCTATATTATCAAGTAGGTCTGTTGAAGTTGCGGTCTCTTGATTGCTGGTGAGCACTTGTTTACCAGAAAGCTCTCTAGAATAGTCAAGTCGGAGGGTTGGTTTGCAGAGTCTATTATTTTGAAGTTGTTGTGTTTGATTACATTGTCACTGGTTTCGGAGGGGAGTCTTATGACGAAGTTTTGAGTTTCGAAGAGTGGTTGATTTCGCTCCGAAGGACATTCCTTTGTGTTCCGCGATACGATTGAAAAATATTTTGCATTTTACTTTCGAGAGAGGAAACTGGCGCTATGCAAACAAATCCACAAATTGTCCCTAAACACGCTGGAGTTACTATTTTGTTTTTGCATTTAAAGAATTTAATTAATGCGCTGATGGAGATGAAACGTAATCTAAGAGGCCTACATCGTGGCCATTTCGCAACATCGCTTCCCTTAGATCAGCGAAGTTAAGCGACATTGGTTCTGGGTAGTAGTTGGATGGGAACCGTCCTATGCATTCAGATGATGTAGCAACCCGTGGTTTGGACCCCACGTAAAGCTGTAGAGCCCTTCTCTCGCATGACTTTTGCCGTTATGAAGAAGGCTAAAAAACAACGTCCCAAATAAACCAACATAATACAAGATTGAATCTTGGATAAACGTTACTGAGTATGAAGCTTGAAAGCCCGATGTCACGTAAAAATCTTCTTGCTGTTATTGTCTGGCTATAAGTTAGTTAAGTATTTAAAGATATAAACGCTGATAAATGCATTATTGCCAGCTTTCATATCTGATTAAGATCTTTACTAAAACGACACTTCTTTAATGCACTTACCTCATTACCTCTGTTTAAGAATAAACAGAGCTGTATGGAAAGTGATTAAGTTTGCTGAATAAGAAATACAATTGTTCCCTCCACTAAAATGAAAGTAGAAATGAGAAAAGAGAGCTGTAAAGAATTTGTAAGATAATGAAAAGAAAAGACGAGGAAAAAAACCACAAGTCAAGGATGACTTCATAAAAATTTGGTCAAGTTTTTGATGAACTTCAAATGATGTGAACAAAGAGTCAGATTAAAGAAAGTTCAACTGTAATAATGGTGAGAGAAGTATGTTTTACAGTTGACCTTAGTTTGAGTGACAACGCATTCTTTTCAAGTTAGAGGGCACTGTGTTGTAGTGAATGCAAGGGACTTTGTGTTATGGATTGACATTGTGGATTTCCAATTTAAATTCTGCACAAAATGACCACTCCTTTAAATAAAGGAATTAGTTATTAGTTGTAAACTATATTCTTGCATTCATTGGGATGAAATTTAACAGCAGCATCTAAAGGGATTTATTTTTTAAAATTGGGCGTGAATTAACATGTAAAATATGAGTTTTCCTATTTCAGGATCGTGGATGTGATCCGTGAAAATTGCAATTTACCAGAGAATAATTTCCACGTCTTCTGACTTCGTAATCCTTTTATCCTGCTTATACTGATTCTCTCTCTCTCTCTCTCCTCTCTCTCTCTCTCTCTCTTCCCTACCCACCGGCTTTTCTCTTCGTTCCACTTATCAGCAAGGAAGCCGCAACCAGCGTATGGAATTGAATCATTTTCGAGGGTGGGGATTCCTTGGGCCTCTCAGTTTATAGTTTCGCCTCGGGAAGCGATCGCTGAAAATGAAGAAATGATTGACTCTGAACAAATCTTCGTGTCTGCGCAGAATCATCACTTGAGGAACTAGTCTTCAAAGTGGATTTTGCCACGAGCCGTAAATTGGTACGAACTTTTGCAAGACTTAGATTTTTATTTATTTTTTATTTTGGGAGAGGGGAGAAGAGGGGAATTTTGGGGGATTCACGGATAACATTTATAAATAACCGAAAACAGTGCGACTAATTGTAAAATTTGCATTAATCTCTCTCTCTCTCTCTGTGTGTGTGTGTGTGTGTGTGTGTGCAACATTTATTTTTAATAAAGAATGGATTACCTATTCTCAAATATAGTCTTCGTAATTAATTTTTAGTGCATCAACTATACACGTTCACGATGTATTGCAGTAATATTTACTACTGCAATATTAAAATCTATGGATCTGGAGTTATAACGGGGGTAGCGGAACAATGTCGATCGGAACAGTGTCGACATGCATAATGTCGATACCAAAATTTCTGAACTTCATTATTATATATGTCGGAAATCTCGACCTTATGCGTGTCAGTTAAATTCATGTTAAGTTAGCATAAATTAGGTCAGGTTAGGTTCAGTTTGGTTAGTTTAAGTTACATTATGCCCGGTTAGGTTATACTGGGTTAGGTTAGGTCTGATCATTAAAAATTAGTTAAAAGTTAGTTACTCTCAGTTAAAATACTGAACAAACTTCTCATTTTCATTTGAGGAGAGGAAGAGTCGATCTGAACACTGTCGACATTCGTAATTTCGACACCAAAAATTCTCAATTTGTATAATCTCGACATGACATTTAAATTCGTGTTAAATTAGTTTGAATTGGGGCAGTTTAGCTTACATTATTACCGATTAGGTTAGGTTAGGTTAGGTTAGTCATTTTCAATGAAAATATGAAATGTATGTACGGATTAGTTATTTTCAGTTAAAATATCGTCGAAAAAAACCTTTTCATTTTCATTTGAAATCCATATACTTGCGAAAGGTCGATCTGGAATAAGGTCAACTTGCATAAAGTCGAGTATCGACCTTATGAAGTTCGATTTTGTTCCTGTAATCCCCATTTGGCAGCAGTTGCATTTTGTAGGACATGAAAACAGAATGTAATTAATAATTACTAATAAATTTATAATTTGGAATCAAACATTTTTTCATGTTGAAATTCTCGTTGGAAAAATAAAGACGTGAAGATGTTCTTTTTAGAATACTTTTAACCACTTCTGCAAAATTTCTTAAATTATACTTTATACATAAGGGAATATTGGAACATTCAGTAATTAATTGGGACTCGAATTTCCAACTGTACTCTAGTCCCTATATATTCGGCGTCCCATTTTGGTAGCATTTCAAAATAATATATACACGCGGTATAATTTATGCGCAGTAATTGGTAGTTTGGTTAAATGTTTCAGCCGTAAAGTATAATTTGTTAGGTTCATAAATAGTTTTAAACTATTTTAAGTTTCATTCGAAATGTAGGCCTATAACTCAGTTTATAATGAATGTGTAGTGAATAATTATACATTTGTAATGGTACTAAAATGAAATATCGAATAATTTTGTTTTCATGGGGTTTGCTTAAATTCCTTCGCAATATTTTTCTAAGGTCATATAACGAAGGGGACCTACAGCTTCACGTGGAAGCTAAATTACGAGTCCGTTACATAACCTAGACGCAAAGGACGGTTTCCCATCCAACTATTCTCCAGACCAAATGTCGCTTAACTTCGCTGAAAAACGGCAAGAGGTGTTACGACACCGGTCACAACGTAGCCCGACATTGAATAAATAATAAAATGTTTAATAGGGAGTACAGTGTGAGAGTTACTGTACCTTCCCAGAACTCATTCAAGAACATGACTTAAACTACGAGGGCCACTCAATATACATTATTTTGCCCCACCTTTTTTTTTCTTTCCAAGTTTCTTTGTAAGTTCCAGAAATTTTGTACACAAGTAGTTACAGACCTTTTTTAAAGTTTTTATTTTTCCACATAGTCTCCATCATTTTCTACGGCTTTCCTCCACCTCGAAACAAGGGCCTTCATTCCTTGCTGGTAAAAGTCCACTGGGTTCCGCTGGAGCCACCTTAACCTCCTCAACAACCTCATCGTCACTTCAAACTTTCTTCCACGAATAGCATCCTTCAGCGGCCCAAACAAATGGAAGTCTGAAGGTGCCAGATCCGGGCTGTATGGATCTGGGGGTAATACAGTCAAGCACATTTTTGTGATGGCCTCTCTTGTTTGCAAACTGTTGTGTGGTCTCTGAAGTTTCTGTTGGGTAGCAATATATGCCTCTCAGTTGATTGTTTGTCCTTTCTTCATAATGTCCACCAGAGTCACCTCTTTCATGTCCCAGAAGATAGTGGCCATAACCTTTCCTGCAGAGTGAGCCATTTTTAACTTTTTCTTGAGTGGGGAGTCTGCATGATGCCACTCCATGGATTGGCGTTTTGTTTCAGGTTCAAAGTGGTGTACCCAAGTCTCATCCACAGTCACAATTCGTGAAAGGAAGTCATCCCCTTCTGTCTCGTATCGAACCAACAACTCAGAAGCAATTTCTTTTCTTTGTGCTTTGTTATCTTCAGTCAGTTCGCGAGGAACAAACCGTGAACACACTTTTGAGTATCCCAGTTGCTGAATTATCGTATTCACACTTCCTTCACTAATTCCTAGCTCCAGTGATAGCTCCTTGTATGTGATGCGCCGATTTGATCGAATGATGCTGTTAGCACGTTGCACAGTGTGAGATGTGACAGCCGATGCCGGGCGACCGCTGCGTGGCTCATCATCGAGGCTGGCTCTCCCTCTCTCCGATGATCTCAACGTTTAGACCAGCGTCCAACTGTGCTTCGATCAACAACAGCATCTCTGTAAACGTTTTGTAGACGTTTGTGAATATTTCCAACTGTTTCCTTCTCTGCCGTCGAAAACTCGATAACAGCTCTCCCTTTACGACGCACATCACTGTCAGACGCCATTTTCGAAACTGCGTTAACCATCGGTTTTATACAAGGGCGTTTAAAAGCGATTTTATACAAGGAGGGGAGGTTGAAACTGGAAAAACCCGGTTATGTGAAACGCAAAAAGTTCAAACTTACGTCCCAAAAGACATTTCAGCCCCATAACCTATTATTTAGCTAAGAAAAAAAGGGGGGGGGGCAAAATATGTTGAGTGCCCCTAGTACATTGTGGTCATGTGGTTTCTTGCAACGCTTTCCTTAGATCAGCAAAGTTAAGTAACATTGGATCTGTTCAGGAACTGGACGGGCGACCGTCCTTTGCGTCCAGGTGATGTAGCGACTCGTAGATGGTTCAAATTCCACATTTAAGTTGTAGAACTCCACCAACCCCCTCCATTCTGTCACATAACCCCTCCTGGTTGTTAGAACGGAGATGAATTTATTCAATAAATAACATTAACTTATTTTAGTATGTTTCAGATGCGTCGCGAAATAGTGTACAGTCGATTCAAAAAGTCCTATTGCGAGCCTCCATGTTTTTTACCAACATTTTTAATAGACTGTCCCTTTCTTCTCATTTCAACCTTCAATGAGTCAATTGGGTCATTCTTACTACAAAATTGTTTTGTCATAAAATATATAAGAGTGTTCATTAGTCTTAATACATCAAATGACTTATTTTAATTCTTAAATAATAAGCTACTATTCTTAACTTACGGTTCATACAACGAATATATTGTAGTTCTTCCGATTAAAACTTGTGTAAATGTATAAGCACTTGGTTCTCACTTATATAACATAGTTGAAGTGTCCAGAAATATTTCTATGCTGGGATGTTAAAGTCACTTAACAAACCAATAAAATTTTTCATTTTTTTATTACACACACACACACACACACACACACACAAACATACTAACGCTAACACTAACACACGGCAAATACATTCCCATGAAGTTTAGTTAATTGCTAGTGCATGGGGGTAAACAACAACAACAACAACTACTCATCTGTCAATGTATGGAGTGATACTGTATATCTCTTTGTATATTTATCTGAACACCGATCAGAAGCCATCACAAGCGTAAAGAATTTATGTTTATGCAAAAGCATTAATAAAAAAAAAAGCCCCCATTATTGAGTTAGATATAGAGAATGGCGACGGGCGGATTTTTTTCCAATTCCTTGGCCTGGTTCCAGCTCATGCATAAATTGGAGTTATCCTAAAGACATTCAATTTTACTGACAGTTTATTTCACATTATGGGTATAAGAAAACTGAGATCGCGGCTATACTTCATAAGCCGGTCGAAGCGTTCTGAGGAATCTTATGATAATACACCAGCCAAGTCATAATGGATATATAGGCCTCGCGTGATACTTACGGGTTTATTAAATTAACATTTTAGAGTTTATTTCGATGGAATTAAATTTTATATGTCCAAAGATGTCTAAGTTAATATACCTGCGTATGAATTATGCTAGAATCTTCGTTTCATGGATCAGTAGATATTTTGCTTCAGCAATTTGACTTTATGATATTTGTAAGGCTATCCTATCGCAAGAGTGAGGTTTGGAGTAAAATATGTTCATACGCTCATGGAATCTTAGATTTAATAGTTATTGTGGTTCCTTTTAGGAGAAAAATTTGACTGATGAAAGATTTATGGGGTGTATTTGTAACGGCATTTCCAAACCACTTCTCTGTTGCAAAAGTGAAAGCCGCACTTACATACAAATTACTAAAATTTTGCTGCGCCAAGGCTAAATACTGTGAATAAGGTTAGAAGCTTTGATTGCTGGAAAAATAGTTCTCCTAGAAATCTTCATGAAATACAGATAGCAAACTAGTCCTTAGAAATTTTGTTTGTTGTACGAACCTTCTGACTTCGATCGTCATTGACTAACCTCATTTGTTTTCGTGCACCATTATGAAGATAAAAGAAACCCAGTCCACAGCCATTCATTTTCACTCGTTCATCAGATTCAGTTGCACCAAAGAGATTTCTCGCTTTTATCCGCCTTGACAAGCTCACTTTCCTTCAAGACAGCAAGCTCCGCTCATCGAGAGGCTTTCCGTCTGTGGCTAGTTTCCCTTGTCGACTGAAACACATCTCTGCAAGTTGAACTTTCTCGCCGATTCAAGTGATTCTGACCAACTAAACGATTTTCACCACATTCATTTCCTTCTCAGCTTCAACGTTCCTGCGAGACATCTTCTCTTGTTGATTCATCGATTCTCTGCCCTACGCTTCATCTTCGCTGTCTCACGCTCGACATCAACGTAGGCTCGTGTTTCCAAATAACACTTGAAGCCCGTTCTATCGACGCTGAAGATGCTCTACCTACCATTTTCTCCATCACTACTCAACAATAATCTTCAATTGCTATTCAGTATTTTGTACAACTTTACGTATCATTGTTATCCAATTTATTTGTGATGAGTGTTAACAGAGAGGTTACCCAAATCATAGGTCTTATTAGCGAGTTTAATTCCACCACACTCACGCGTGTTGCATACATCATATGACAAAAGAATTTGGATCTACTCGCAACAAAGATCCAAAGAAGTCAAAGATGTCACATATAACTCTAAAGTCTAAAGCATATGTACTGTATCTACTTCAGAATTAAGAGTATAATAAATAAGGCTCATATACTCTACAGAGTGGCCACAAAGTCTCTTTGCATGAAAAGCAAGGGCAACATACTGATGTGTCGTAATTTCACAGCAAAGGGACTTGTGGCCACTCTGTACAAAGAATAAATTATCGGAAAAGTAACACTGTTGACTGTTGGAAAGTAGTTCGATTGTGGTCAAGAAGAATTCTTTGAAATTAAGAGGTAAAAAAACTACATTTTTAAGGATCAACGAAAACCTTTGACCGTGAAGGTACCGTTAAGGCACCGTGAAGGTACTTTCGATGTACCTTTAACCTACAAAAAATACTCTACATACCCTACATTCCGAGAACATGTAAGCTCAATTAGACTATCATTTTTAAAGTACGAAATACAGTGAACGTACAGTAGATACAGTGGACGGGATTTAGAGTAATAATCAATGTACACATACGTTTCATGGCTTGTTTCAATTAGACTACGAGCATTTGTCTAGAGAAAACTTGTTTCTTTTGTGTGAAGAGAGACTCTTCAATCGTTGAGTGGATGTTGGGAGGTAGTGATGCTCAAACACTCTCCATATTAGAGCTTTAAATTGATCAATAATCCTCTCATCCGAGGGAATATCTGCTTGCCGTGATGATGCATCTTTTATCACTTCCACAGCGATATTATAAAGGTTCGCGCGCACTAATTTTCAGTAAATAATGTAAATAATATATATATATTATCGACCAGAATACAGGAAAGACCGTGGAGTATGTATATATATATATATATATGTATGTATGTATGTATATATATGTATATATGTATATATATATATATATGTATATATATATGTATATATCGTAAAGAACGACGCTTGTATAGGAGATATTCCGCGCAAGACGAGAAAGAGAAAACAACAAATGAAAAAATGAAGTACCACCTGGGAATCGAACCCGGGATCTTCCGATTGCCGGTCAGACGCGATAACCACTACACCATGGACTCCACTCTTCCAAATGCCGTAATTCCTCTACATACTCGCAGAAACCAATGCCCCAAGGGGGCACCTCCCGCTTGCCGTAACATTATATACATTCAACTGCAAAGAACACGCAGTATAAATAACGTAAAGAACGACGCTTGTATAGGAGATATTCCGCGCAAGACGAGAAAGAGAAAACAACAAATGAAAAAATGAAGTACCACCTGGGAATCGAACCCGGGATCTTCCGATTGCCGGTCAGACGCGATAACCACTACACCATGGACTCCACTCTTCCAAATGCCGTAATTCCTCTACATACTCGCAGAAACCAATGCCCCAAGGGGGCACCTCCCGCTTGCCGTAACATTATATACATTCAACTGCAAAGAACACGCAGTATAAATAACGTAAAGAACGACGCTTGTATAGGAGATATTCCGCGCAAGACGAGAAAGAGAAAACAACAAATGAAAAATGAAGTACCACCTGGGAATCGAACCCGGGATCTTCCGATTGCCGGTCAGACGCGATAACCACTACACCATGGACTCCACTCTTCCAAATGCCGTAATTCCTCTACATACTCGCAGAAACCAATGCCCCAAGGGGGCACCTCCCGCTTGCCGTAACATTATATACATTCAACTGCAAAGAACACGCAGTATAAATAACGTAAAGAACGACGCTTGTATAGGAGATATTCCGCGCAAGACGAGAAAGAGAAAACAACAAATGAAAAAATGAAGTACCACCTGGGAATCGAACCCGGGATCTTCCGATTGCCGGTCAGACGCGATAACCACTACACCATGGACTCCACTCTTCCAAATGCCGTAATTCCTCT
>JAJOZX010000278.1:1195000-1250000 GCA_023014485.1 Bathynomus jamesi | reverse complement strand
TTGAAACCTATTTCACTTATATGACTATTTTCATACTAGAGGAAAAGGCGTTAAAATAGTAAACTAGTAGGACTCGAATCTATGTCGCGTGGGATTCTGGATGGAGATGCGGGTTCGAGTCCCACTTTAGTGCTTTTCGTTTATCATAGTACTTACTTAAATTTAAAACATTAATTAAACTTTGATTTATTCTAAGTGCAAAACCTATCCAAGGTCTGTTCCAAACCGGTCCGAGAAGTGGAGAAGGGGAGCAGTAACGAACCCGCTGCACGTAATGTATTCGGCTCGACCCAGTTCACCTTTTAAAGGGATCATTTATCCTGATTGGGGAAGGTCCCTTTTACCCCTGAAGCCCTTAAAATAATGTAAATATGTTTAAAATTTTAAATCATTATTATTTATACAAGATGGCACATTGATTTAAGGGGTATTTTTATATATACTTTGATGCAGTTTCGCTATATAAAAAGGTTCAGATGTTATCAACATCCGTTTAAAGCAGTGAGCGAGTTATTCCTCCTATATACAGCGTTTCATCAAAGGAAAGAGTTACCATTATCGAGCTTCATCGTCCGTTGACCAGTGAGATGCGAAAAGTCTAACGTTCTTCATATACAACGCGAGGTCAGAGCAACTCATCTCTCTCTCTCTCTCTCTCTCTCTCCTCTCTCTCTCTCTCTCTACATATATATATATATATATATATATATATATATATATATATATATATATATAAATGAAGCGCTTGTACAATTTATGTTAAGAAAGAAAAGAGAGGAGATAGACAGTGTTCGTTGATGGCAAATGGCTCTCGTATACAGAAGCATAAAGGCTTTGACAGGAAGTAAGGATAGTGGAGAGATAAGATGAAATTTAAGGGCAAATCTTTCCTTCCCTTCCTCCTCTTATTGGTCGAGGTTAAATTCAGCCAAACTTTACATATTAGTGATACCCGAGGGAGTTGTTCAGGAATTGAACACAACTCCCAATGGCATGCGAAGGATGCGGAAAGCAGCTAATATATATATATATATATATATTATATATATATATATACACACTTTAATGATGTTTCGACATTTTTTAATTCTTAAAATTGTAGTTAAACTACTTTTCTAAATAGTAAAAAATGTAAAAAGATTACATTCGTAACTAAAAATGAATGAAAATGATATTGCTCTATTGATCCACCTAAATGGTAGAATGCTGAAATTAAGAGTAGCTTAACTTTAAAAAGGAACGCGTATTTTGAACTTAAAGAAACAAATAATTTGTCGGAGGAAAATTCTTACAAGTTATTGAGAAGGCGAAGCCAAAAACGTATTAGAAAAAGTAAACGCAACTATGAGCTATATAGTATATATAGTGAACCAAATTAAAATTAGACACTAGTTGGTACCTGCACAACCAAAACAACACCAGAGGCGCCAACATAGCCACACAACTAAACAGCCTCTTCATTCTTAACAATACAGAAGAACATACACACATACCACATCAAGCAGGATACTCAAACTCCTCCCCAGACATAACGTTCTGTTCCCCCTCACTAGCAACACATACACAATGGAGAACAGAAAAACAACTGTCATCAGACCACCTGCCCATTATCATATTACAACACATTCTACACTCTGCCCCAACAGCCTTAGGCACACTTACAGAAATTACAAGAAAGCTGATTGGGAACAGTTCAAAATACAGACTGAGGAACAGTTCACCACATTAAACAGCACACCCATCATAAACATCAATACAACACTCAAGACATTTAATCAGATCATCAATAATGCAAACAAATACATACCCAAGTGCAGCATTAGGAAATACAACCCAAATTACACTAGAGAAATAGCCCACCTTATAAGGCAACGTAACAACCTCAAATATAACACACAAACCCCACACACAGAAGCCATAAAACAGCAGATACAACAGCTCAACACAGAAATAAACAACAAACTCAAAGAAAAACAAACAGAAACATTCAGGGAATTCATAACAACATTAAACAACTCCACAGATACATCCAGGCTATACAAGACTATAAACGGCATTACCCACTCTAACAGCGGCATTCACACCTCACACGCGGCTATCTGTCGCAGCCAAAATAATATCCCAACATACACACAACAAGCTAACATTCTAGTTAATCACTACGCAAAGATAAGTCACTTAAACAGAGACAACAACCAGAAACATGCAGACAGACAAACAGCCAGACACAAGAAAACCTACAGACTCGACACAACCATTACACCCTTCAATACAGACCAAACCACCAAGATCATCAAAAACATTAAGAATTCGAAGGCTACTGGACCAGACAACATATCTAACATACACCTTAAACACTTGGGCCCACAAGGAATACTAGCTCTCACAAATATCAGCACATATTCATACCAACACTGTATTATTCCTGACATATGGAAACAAGGTAAAATTATTACACTACTCAAACCAAACAAAAATCCAACAGAACCAGCTTCCTATCGACCCATTACTTTACTATGCACACCTTCCAAAGTAACAGAAAGACTAATCTTACAAATCACCAACCCACACATTCCACTATCGCCTACTCAACATGGATTCAGACCTCACCACTCAACCACGACATTACTCACTAACCTCACGCAGCACATCATGGATGGCATCAACTCCAGACGACCAGCTCAACGTACACTATTAGCAACAATAGACATTAGTAAAGCATTTGATGCTATCCCACGCTTCCCTCTCATAAACAAAATACTCAACACAAACCTGCACAATAACACCAAAAGGTGGCTGAGCAACTATCTTTCAGGAAGATACTCACATGTCACATTTAATGGCAAGTCATCCAAAAACAAGCTTTTTCCGAACGGGGTCCCTCAAGGCTCTGTTCTCTCACCAACACTCTTCAACTTATAAATGCATGACATTCCAACACCCATAGATAACAAGCTTACATTATCATCATATGCAGATGACATCACTCTAACATCCACCCACAACAACATCGACACCGCTACAAATAACCTACAAACATACATAAACAGTATACAAGACTGGCTCACACACAATAGACTCAAAGTAGCGCCCACAAAATCAACCATCACCTTGCTTACAAGCAACACAAAAGAACACCAGGTAATTCCACAGCTTACACTAAACAACATCAACATTCCACACACTCACAGGACCAAAATACTTGGGGTCACATACAACACATCATTATCTTTTGCAAACCACATTCAGGATATTAAAAACAAATGTACGTCAAGACTTAACACGCTTATGGTACTAACAGGCACAAACTTTGGACACCAGCAGGAAACAACATCACTCATATACAAACAATATATTCGCTCAGTTATGGACTATGCTAGCCCATGCTGGGCACCCATTATCTCAAACACACACATAAACACCTTACAGACAATACAAAACAACGCACTTCGTATCATTACAGGATGCACTCAAACAACACCAATAGAACACCTGCACACAGAAACAAAAATACTGAAAGTTAGGGAACATTTAGACATGAGGGGAACACAATTCATGGCAGCAGCGACAACTAACCCACAACACCCTTGCCACTACATGTACAATCACGCACCGACACCTCGCACCATTAAGGTAACACCAGAGAGACATTATAACCAAATACTGCATTCCATACCACGCCCCACAGACATCACACAATACAGAAAACACATACACACACACCTAACCCACAAAGCACTGACACGAATCGGTCCGAATGCGGTCCTAGGTGCGAAGCCGCCACCCATTAACAGGTCAGAGATCAGCCTGAGCAGATCGGATCGAGTTAACTTAGCACGATTCCTATGTGGACATCACCCCAACTTACTAACATATAAACACGGACTAGATAACTCCATAGACGACACCTGCCACCTGTGCCACGACACACCACAAACAATTGAACACATTATGACAGACTGTACCGCTCTAGCACAACAACGAACACAACACAACATCACTAGTGCGCTGAACCTCTGGTCCACTCTGAAGAGGGCGATCGGTTACCTGCGTGCCGCCGGCTTGCTCGATCAGGGTGGGCTGATCGGCTAAACAACAACAACAACCAAATTAAATCGAATCCGAAGGAATTCTATAATTATGTTAGGAATTTAAAAAAGTAGCTCCGCGGACTATTGGTCCACTCATAGGCGAAAACAACGAAAAAATTTACGATGACTTACGAATGATGGAAGTTTTAAATGAATCCTTCTCTTCCGTGTTTGTTTACTAACGAAAATATGAACAACATTTCTGTTTCCGTAATTATGCTCAGTGATAATCGGTTAAAGCTTCGTAATTTTACCATTAGTGAAAGCGAAGTGCTCTCAGCCGTAAGTAAAATTAATCCTAATGAAAATGAAAATGAAAAGGTTTATTGGCAGACTATAGTCCATATGACAAATATTATTAATACAATGACAGTTCATATACTAAGGATAGAAATATATACAATTGATTAGAAATAATACTGCACTGTCGAAGTTAAGTGGAGCTACAGACAGACGTTTTCGTACCAAGAAGTCCATAGCTTAGACTTTAGAGGATAAATGGCAGGACTCATGGATAGCTTGGATGATCGGGTTCGTTGATTTTTTAATTCTTTGCATTAGACTGTGTTGAGCACGTCTTGTTACCTCCGGGAAGCTCGGGACATTGCGGGTAGCAAACATTTGCGAAGCTGAGCATCTCGGGGGTAATTTATGTAAGAGTCTAAAAGACCTGTTCTACAGCAAATTTAGGGTTCTGCCAGAACCTTTTTTATAATTCACCCAGAGTTGCTGGCCGTATATATTACTGCAGAAAGTACGAAAGAGTGTGTCTTTAGCTTCACTTGTACAGAAACGAAAGTTCCTTATGGTCATATTCGCTTTAGCACACAGGCTTCGAGATTGTTTTCTTATATCCGAGTCATCACTCAAGGAGCTGGTAATAGTTTGACCCAAATACTTAAACTCTCGTACTTCCTCAATTACTTCACCATTCATTTTAAACCTTATATCAGCTGGCTGATTACAGCTTTTAGGATGAAACTGCATAACCTTAGTTTTTGTAACATTAAAAAGAATATCATGTTTCTGCGAATACACTTCGCAGACATTTAGTAGCCGATCCAGACCTTTAACAGAGGGACTTATTAACACCATATCATCGGCATAAACTAAGTTATTTATCCTTGTGTTATCTATACAACATCCTACTTTTGCCTCATTAAGTGAAGCAATTAATCCGTCAATATACACATTAAACAGCATAGGGGAGAGCAAGGAGCCTTGTCTCACCCCGCAAGAGGAACCAAAACACTCGGATAAAACTCTAATAAAACTCTCGGTCCAGATAAGCTCTTCCCAAGGTACTTAAGGAAGTGAACTGCGCAATAGTCCCTCCTCTCACATATATATTTAATAATAAATCATTACAGTTTGGAGAAGTTCCGCTCGATTGAAAACTTGCAAACATTACGCCAATGTTTAAAAAAGGGGACAAATCACTCCCGGGAAATTATCGTCCCATCAGCCTGACTTCAGTAGTTGGTAAGTTTATGGGAGTCGATCTTTCAGGACAAAATAATTAATCACTTAGAAATTAATAAATTAATCAAAGAGTCTCAACACGGCTTTCGACGTAAGCGTTCTTGTCTTATTAATTTGTCCAATTTCTTTAATGATATTGTAAATATATATATGACGAGAGTAAACCAGTAAGATATTATATATTTCGATTTTCAAAAAGCGTTTGATAAAGTGCCACAGAGAAGGTTATTAGCTAAACTTAATTCTCACGGAATTGATGGTAATGTTCTCAAATGGATCAAAAATTGGCTTAGTGGACGTAAACAAAGAGTGGTCATTAATGGCAAAGCGTCTAACTGGAAAAGTATAACTAGCGGCTTGCCTCAGATCAGTTCTGGGACCAGTTCTTTTTATTATTTATATCAATGACATCGACTTGGGAATTAAGAGTATAATTTCAAAATTTCCGAATGAAACCAAACTAGGGGGACGAACAAAATCACCGGCAGAACGTTTGCAGATTCAAGATGACATTAATAAATTACTCGAATGGGCAGACATTTGGCAAATGAACTTTAATATAAATAAATATAAAACGTTGCATATCGGAAGAAACAACTTTAAAGAAAAGTATTTTATGCTCGACAAGATACTAACTAATGCTCGGAAGAGAAAGATTTAGGTTATTATTGTTGCCGACACTCTTAAACCGAGCAAGCAATGTATCGAAGCGGTCTGAAAAGCAAATAGAATCTTAGGATTTATTGCTAGATCATTTGAATTTAAGTCGGAGTAAACAATGTTAACATTATGTAATTCCTTAGTACGCCCCCACCTGGAATACTGCGTCCAATTCTGGTCCCCATATTTACAACAGGACATAGACAGAATGGAGAGAGTGCAGCGACAGGCTACTAGATGATTCCTAGACTTAGAAACAAACCATACACTGCCAGTTTAGAAACATTAAATTTATTCTCACTTCTAAAAAGGCAATTTCAAGATTTAATCCAGATGCTTAAAATGATTAAAGGTTTTGATAATATCGACTCCAAAAGATCTTTCACCTTCAGGAATGCAGATAGAACTCGCGATAATGGTTCCAAATTAGTGGGTAAACATTTTAATTCTAATGAAACTAAAAATTTTTTCTTCAATCGTATAGTTAATTTTTGGAATGGATTGCCAACCACCTTAGTTCAAAGAATTCGATCGAATCCTTTAAAAAGAGACTAGATGCTTATCTTGCTTTAAACCCCCAGTTGGAAGCATATTTTAGAGCATAGAAATGTAGAATTTTCACTTGGATTCCCTCCTCTGTACTTTAAAATTTTCATTTCATCTTTAAATTCTTTCCTATCTCTCAATCTCTTTTTTCTGCTTTGCTTTGAAACTTGCAATTGTCTTTAAATTTTCTTACTTCTTTTAACCTTCATTCTTAAACAAACAACCTCCTAGGGACCAACCCGTCTGTTGCTGTTTGGTGTCCTTTGTATTCCTTTGTATATTCTTAAACAAACAATCTCGTAGGGACCAACCCATCTGTTGCTGTTTGGTGTCCTTTGTATTCCTTTGTATATTCTTAAACAAACAATCTCGTAGGGACCAACCCGTCTGTTGCTGTTTGGTGTCCTTTGTATTCCTTTGTATATTCTTAAACAACCTCGTAGGGACCAACCCGTCTGTTGCTGTTTGGTGTCCTTTGCATTCCTTTGTATATTCTTAAACAAACAATCTCGTAGGGACCAACCCGTCTGTTGCTGTTTGGTGTCCTTTGTATTCCTTTGTATATTGATCACTGCTAAATTCAAATCTGGAAGGCGTTTATATAAAGAATGCTTATAATTAAATAAAAGTTGTACAACATTTTTTTTTTGGTGTTTACATTTTTCTTTTAACTTCACAGTCTTGATTCCTAATGTGAAGTCGAGATTTATCAGGATTGTAATCCATTGTTGAAGTTTTAATTACTCGTTTCTCTATTACGGATTGATCCTATTTCAACAAGCTTTCTTCTACAGTAATCCTTATTTAATAGAACTGCTGTATAGAATCTTTTTACAGTTGGGACTTTTATCGCATTCCTTCAGGATTACTTTCAACTCAGTGTCATTCTCATTCGTATCTGCGGTCCTCCGAAAGTGAGAATGGTCGAAGTGAGAATTCCAAATTTGGAAAATGACTTTCCTGACTCGAGAAAAAGTAAAGAGAGACAATGGCGCTATTGCTAGGCCGAGTGGTATTTTCTGTGAAAAATCTAACTTAAAGCAGGAAATCCTACAGTGAGATTGGGAATGGATCCAGTTCAGAATCGTCTCATTTAAAATTCTCTCTCTCTCTCTCTCTCTCTCTCTCTCTCTCTCTCTCTCTCGGACGAAGAACGAAATAGAAATGGAACTGCTTGGAAAGAGAGCCTCCCTTTATAGGGTGCATATTTTGTGGCTTTAGGGTTTCAACTTTTATCGTTACTTTCAATGTATTTTTTATGTTGGGTATTTCTCTTCTTTAAAGGGTTTCCCGTTTACCCAATACCAAACTTACCACAGTGACATTAGATTTTATGGGTATCATCCTACTCAAAGTCATTCTCATTTCGTTCCAAGTCCAAGAGTGACAAATCTGGAATCTCAAAGGAGGCAATTTTCTCATTCTCATCAACGGTTTTCCCATTTTGGTCCAAGTTATTTTTAGTTAGGATAGGTTAGGTTAAGCTAATGCAATGTCAGGTTAGGTTAAGTTCAGTTACGTCAGGTTAGAAAATATTAGCCATTCTCATTTGGTGCCTTTACCGCAAATGCAATTCTTTCTCAAATCAAGAAACTCTATTCTTAAAACTTCAAAACTGGATTTCTCGCTTTGTGCATTCCCACAATGGGAATGGGAATGGCGTTGAGGGAGAAGTAATCGATTACTATATAAGTAATCGATTACTATATAAGTGATCAAATATTTCGGACAACAAAACCATCGCAGGCCTGTGAAATCGCTGAAGAAAACTTATTCAATTGATACAGTTCATCATCACTTTCAATAGCTAATTCTTTAATTCTTTGGGTGTAACTTGAGATACGCACTCAAAATATTTATGGTAATGAAGTCATATCATTTTTGGGGGGACCGAAATGTGATCTGATATCATCCCACTCAATGTCATTTCCATTTTATTTCGCGCCCAATATTGAAAAAGCTGAAAATGAGAATTTCAAATGAGGCATTTTCAAATCGATTTATCCCCAATTCATGCTATTCTCATTCCCATCCATGGATTTCTCACTTTGGTCCAGATTAGGGTAACTTAGGTTAGGTTACGATAGGTTAGGTTAGTTTAGGCTAATGTTAGCTTAAGTTAAATTAAGTTAGGTTAGGAAATATTAGCCATTCCCATTTGGCGCCTTTAAAGCCGGAAATAGGAATGGAGTGACATTGTTCCTCAAATTAAGAAACGTTTTCTCTCAAATGTGAATTTTTTTCACTTTGCGCATTTTCATTTGTGGACCGCGGATGGGAATGACATTGAGTGGGAAGTAAGACCGGCGGTCTTACCTCTATTCTGTAAAAAATTATTTTATCTCCTTCGCAACATCTAACATCATATGACGGTGGGAACCTACAGCTTTATTTGGGGGGGTCCGGTCCACGAGTAACTGCATAATCTGGACACAGAGGACGGACTCCCATTCAATTACTTTCTCCCCAGACCCAATGTGAGTTAACTTCGCTGATGGACGAGAAGCGGCGTTATGACATTGGCTACGACGTAGCCATTTGCGTAAAATATTTTTTTAAATCTATAAAAATATATTTGAATAATGCAATTGCATCGTTTGCATAATGATAATGATTCCACATCGAATACAAATGAAGTTTGTGAACATTATGGACACGCTTGCCCAATATTAAAGCAACATGCCATCAAATTAAAAACAGTGTGTGTGTGTGTGTGTGTGTGTGTGTGTGTGTGTGTGTGTGTGTGTGTGTGTGTGTGTGTGTACGGACGCTTGTTCAAAGTATAAAGAAGGAAATTAAAACTTCTTGTCTATCAGCGCAGTAATTTAAAGACTTAAAGGATTAAAACGATCGTAAGAAGGAAAACAACGGAGATTTTCTCTTTCCTTTTGTGACTGGAGGAAACAAATCCTTTTCGGAACGGGAATGAAATTTCCACTTGGAATACTTATTATGAAATTGAATTTAGATTTAGGACTTAATCCCTATTAATGATAAAGTTAAGCCTGGAAAGGAAATAAAATTAATTTTCTTCAATTTTAGTTGCTTCTTTACACTATATATATATATATATATATATATATATATATATATATATATAAGAATAAAATGGAGTGTTAACACGATAAGATTTTTTGATAAAGAAAACCAAAATTATTATAAATTACAGTTCCTTACTTTTCGGTAGAAACAAATGCAGCTTTTCTCAGTTGTTACGAATCTAATAAAGAAAATGTTGAAAATAATGCGAAATTTTTGAAGAAAATATTTATGAAAGTTCTGCACAAAAGTGGGCGGAGTTAAAGTCAACGTCATCGAAACGATCAGTTGCTTATCGTATGTTATAGGAAAAAGGGATCAAGTAAAGATAAGCACCCCCAACCTTTTTCGTTAGCTTTGTAAGGATAACTAACGAAAATATCACGACTTAACCCAAGTTAGGTCAACTGTACGCCCTTGACGATTGGTTAGGTTAGGTCGTGATATTTTCGTTAGTTAGCCTTATAAAGCTAACTAAAAAAGGTTGGGGGTGCTTATCTTTACTTGATCCGGAAAAAGTATTTGTTTAATAAATATCTTTCCATACGGAAGATACGGAAGTAGGAATCTCAAAAGAAGCGATTCTGAAATGGCTATTATCTTTCTCATCTACCACAGCTTTCCAATTTTGGTCCAAGTTAGGTTAGGTTAGGTTAAGTTAGGTTAAGGATAGGTTAAGCTAATGTTAAGTTAGTTTAGGTTAAGTTAGAAAATATTAGTCATTCTTATTTGCCACCTTCACCTCGAATGAAAATGGGAATGAAACTCTTTTCCCAAATCTTTTCCCAAGAATGCGAATGGCACTGAGGAGGAAGTATAACCGTATAATTCAAACCTAAATTCAAATTTAAATTCTTCATTGTTTAAAAATATAATTTTTGGTACAATTTCAAGTACTACATCTTAAGAACTGTCAAATATGAGGCAATAATAATAATAATAATAATAATAATAATATCAGCTATAATAAGATAATGTGCCAAGCCATCGACCCGCTAAGGTTGTCGGCTGTGTAATTTCCTTAAAGAGTAAAGATTTTCTAATTCAGTTTACACGCAAACATAGCTAGAAGAATGTGGATTAATTATTTCTTGGTGTCAGTATGTCATTAATAATGTTGACAAAATTATTAATGTTTAATCAAAAATTGGATAAAGTTCGATGGCGAGACTTGATGTCCCACAATCGACCCCTATTTTCTTTTAATCATATTGAATATTTACCCAGGCCTACTATCGAGCTCTTGTGACTGGCATCGACCTCATGGTTCGATCGAGGGCCTAATAGCCACTTCCAAAACTTCACTGCTGCATGCAGTACCACGTGGAGCCTCTTCTATCATAAGTGTATTATTTACTCAAATACCAACTAAAACTTATGCACATTCTACTCTCCATTTCTTACCTATTTGCACCCAAATACAGAGCAAAAGTTATACTGGAAATGAAAAAATTTGAAAAACTCACCTGGTAAACAATACACACACACACACCACACTGACAAAAGCTAAGCGTGCACTGGGATATTTCAAACCTCGCGCTTCGTTCCCAGTGATCGGCGCATGCGCACAACTTACCGTTCTATTCAAAAACCCAAAGGTCGATCGCAGGCCGAGGTCGATGGCAGCGCGCTTTAGTTTATAGGCTTCACTTTTAAGTACCTGCGTAATGTGGATGCGGAAATGCGGTGAAATATTTTTAAGCACTTCCTTTCAAACTCTGAATCACAATTACCTCTTATAGAAAAACACTTTCAAAAATATTCCATTAATAAATAAATATGAAGATCCATCTGAAGTTGAAGGTGGATGAGACTCCCAAATTATGCGCACATCGTAATCATCGGCACTTTATAAACCTATAATTGAACCTAACCTAACCCACGGAACATGATTTTGACCTTTCCATAACTGAGGGCAGTTCCAATAGTTAAAATTATATAAAATTAATGTAAGTCAATGTAGCCAACTACGTCTGCTCTCAAAACTTTTTATTTTTTGTTTTTTATACAGGAACGAGGGGGCAAGGGCGAACGCCCGCAAAAAACGCCCCCTTAAAGGAAGAAGACAGCCAAAATCAAGGCCCAAACAAAATCCAAGACAAAATCCAAACAAACCCAAATTGTTTGAGTTTTAGACTAACAAAGTATACTATGTTGAGAATTATGAAGCCATTTTTGTTAAAATGAAACTGAATAAATGATGTAATTTCAAAATAAAATTTGTTTTGATTAAACACATTAAATATTACTGTTGGGATTGCAAACTTGGGAGTTTATTAACAAATATAAAATAACAGAATCTATAATACTTAATTGGAAAACATAAGATAAGTAGCATTTAAAAGTTCACGTAGACCTATACACGTTCATACGTGTTTAGGGACAAATTACTGTTCCACAAATAAGGAATAAGTTTGGCAGTCACGTGGTATAACGCCTTCCGTTTCGTCCAATCATATCATTCAAAATAGTTGTTTTATATTGTCCTTTATGAATATAATTATAGGATTTAATAATATAAAATAGGTAACGTAAGTTAATTAAACGATATAAACTAGATAGGAATTTGTAAAAACTATTAAAATAATGTATTAATTGAGGTTTATAAATTTTAAGTTCAGTGGTAAATAAACGAAAGATCATGTGTGAAGCGCGAGATAAACAATCAAACACTTTCTTCTGAAGGGAGATAGAGAGAGCGTACAAAAACATTTGAGAGTCAGTTGGT
The DNA here is from genome assembly GCA_023014485.1 of Bathynomus jamesi. Classification (NCBI taxonomy): domain Eukaryota; kingdom Metazoa; phylum Arthropoda; class Malacostraca; order Isopoda; family Cirolanidae; genus Bathynomus; species Bathynomus jamesi. The sequence goes on along the minus strand of JAJOZX010000278.1, from coordinate 1,237,454 downwards.
CAGAGGAGTCAGAGGAAGCAGTTTTGTCCACCTTAAGATCATTTTTTACCTCCATTGTTAATTTGTTTTTAACATTTCGATCCGAGCCCGGGGTAAATGGGGACCACTTTTAAGATGAACTTGAGATAGTAAATACAATTCTCTCCGAGGTTCTACTGGAAGGAAACTTTTCTTAGGGCCCTAGGTCTATTCTTGTCCCGCCATAGGTTTTTATTGGATGTTTCGCCTTAGGCCTATCCTAAGTTAGGTTAATTTTTTCGATCACGGTTTCACTTTGTTTATTAATTGTATAATGTAAGTGCAATTTCATTAATATAATCTAACTCCGAATCCTTCAATGTATTTAGCTAGAATTTGGCCTGATTTTATGTGGGAAATTTGAAAATGTTAACCCTTTAGCGCACAGTGTTAACTTTACTGATTTTGTTCTGGCTAACGCCAGACGACTTTATTCAGTCTCGGAAAAGACCTCTGTGCAGTAAAGGGTTAATTCTAGGTAAATATAATTTTAGATTTCTTGAATCTAAAGCAAATTTATTTTTGAGGTAATATAATTTATTTAATTTAATTTTAACAAGATTTGACAAGATTTAACTCAGTACCTCGTTAACTCAGTACCTCGTTATTCCAAACGAAGTTTATGTTTAAATTAAAAAAAAATTTCGTTGTGGCAACGCCAACGAATTTAACCCTAAGCTAATTTTCATTTTGACTAAGAAATAAAGAGTTATGGCCCCAATTACTCTCTTGGGACATTCATAAAAATATATTATAAATGAGCGTATATTAAAATCTTTTGAGTCCCGAAATTCCTGACAAAACAGGCATCCCTATGCAAATAGCCTTCCATTTTAAGGAAAATACTTTTCTCCATTAACATAGTATTTTCTTGCATAATGTTCCTCCACAAAGATATTATATATTGGGGGTATTATTTACTTAAAAAAATTAGGAAAAAATACTAAAATTACGCACAATTCAGAATTATTTTTGCAGTGTTTCTCTTTGGAGACCAGTTTATCGTATTCTTTGAAAGGAGTTTAGCTCGTATGGGGTTAATATTTTTAGAAATTGTCCAATTTTAATAAAGGGGCCAAATAAACAAAGTATGCAATTGCAAACAGGGGGATTCACCTACGAACGCATGCAAATCACTTCTTGTTTATATATACACACGAATATATATATATATACCAGGTGGTCCATACTTCAGGAACCATAGGAATAATTGTATTTTTTTTCTAATAATTCTTGTACTTTCTAATAATGTTTTTTTTTCTTTATTTTCTTTTTGATGAAAAAAATCGAGTGGAGTGATATTTGGTGACCTGGGTGACCATTCGATAGGACCTCTTCGGCCAATCCATCTGTTGGGGAACGTTTTATCAAGGTATTTGCGAACTTGCATGACAAAATGAGGAGGTACACCGTCTTGCTGAAAAAACATGCCACTCGTTTGTTTATCGGTACGTCATCCAAGTAATTCATCAAAAAGAAAATAAAGCAAAAAAAAAAAACATTATTAGAAAGTACAAGAATTATTAAAAAAAAATACAGTTAGTCCTATGGTTCCTGCATTATTTATGTGCCACCCGGTATATATATATATATATATATATATATATATATATATATATATATACAGAGAGAGAGAGAGAGAGAGAGAGAGAGTCAAGCCAGACTGAAACATATGAAAATTATATAAAATTAATGTAACGTCTGTTCTCAAAAACTTTCTATTTTTTTTTTAATTCAGGAAGGAGGGACCTTACATAATTAAATCTTATTATGGTATATAGCTTATAAAGTATGGAAAAAAACCAGTTATTTAATATTCAATAGCCTTTCCTGTGAGATAAAAGCAACGAGTTTTTCGGTTATATTTCCTTTAGAACTATTACAGATTGTACGTACACAAGGAAAGAGTCTGCGACCTCTTTTTTTTTTCAATGAAGGAAGGGTTTGGGTGTGTGATGACATGTGTTTAATTAAACATAAAGGGGGTTCCTGATAACAATGATAAGAAATAATTCCAAAAAGTAAAATCAAAATAGATTAAAAAAAAACTTTATTCAGAACAAAATACAAGTGACAGAGTTTTACAATATTTAGATATTCGTTATGACATTAATTTATTCAAAGTACTTGCATCTGAATATGCCTTTGAAAGCATGGAGGCGTTTTAGGCAAAATTAATGACATTTAGTTTATTTATTACATAATAATAGTGAAAATGGCAAGTAATAGTAATAGTAACAACAAAAATTAATAATAATAATAAATACAATATAAAGTTTATAAAATGTTACTTGATTTTAAATTAAATGATTTGTTGTATATTTAGTAGAAAATAAATGCTACTTAATACAAAAATATAAAAAAGAATAGATTACGAAATTTAAGATAATTAATGAAATTAACATATTTTAAGTAGTTGATTACAAAATTGGTTACTATGGTAAAAATGGCAGTACTGAACTTATACATCAGTAGGATCTAGTGAAGTGCTTTTTGAACGATTTGCGAAATACATTTAGTAATGAAGCCTGCATCATATACGTGGGAAATGCGTTCCATACATCTGCTCCTTTGAAAGAGAGTACAATTCCTGCAGTTTCTATTGTATAGGTTTGTGTATAAAATCCCTGGGCAGTCTGGTGTTATAACGATGGTGCATTTGATGGTGAGTGATTGCTCTTTGAATGGGTGATGTATGTCGGTTTTTGTTGATAACTTTGAACATAGTGAAAGCAACACTGAATCTATATGAGTCATTTTGTTTTAACCCTTTCATGCCGTATGGACGCAAATGAGGCCATCAAATTTTATGAGATTTTAGTCATTATGGAGATATAACACAAGTGTTTTTTTGTGGCATGAAAAGTAAACGAAAATCAGGTATGAAAGAGTTAAAATATTTATCTCTTTAAACATTGGGGAAGCGCGACTTCGTCTGTTGTCATTGTTCGAGAGAGTTCGCAGACGTTTTTTATGAATGACTTCCAAAGGATGTTTTATATATTTCTTTGAGCTACCCCATCCTGTAATGCAATATAATAGATGTGGACGGATGAAGGAATAATATAGGGTAAAGAATGCCTTTTGAGGAAGGGTCTTTTTTTACTTCAAATAATATGAAGAGAAATGTTGATAGTTGGATGTGATATGTTGTACATGACTTGAAATTTAGTTTTTTGGTCCAAATTAATGCCAAGCACTTTAACCTCATTCACCCTTGCAAGAGTAGTATGCCCAATTTTTATTTGACAGTTTGTATTAATATGCTTTGTGGTAATAACAAATATAAGGTGATTTTGTCAGATTCAATAAAAGTTCATTGTCATACATCCATTTATACACGTTTTCTAATTGCCCGTTTGTTTTATTAATCAGAAAGTCTGCGTTATGGTGGGAAGAAGTAAGTGTGGTATCATCTGCATATTGTGCGCAATTTAATGTGGTAGAGAGATGAAAATCGTTGACGTGAATTAGAAATAGTAATGGACCAAGAATAGATCCTTGTGGAACGCCACTCGTTAGCATCGCCTTGTCGGATAAATTGTCTTTTAATCTGATGTATTGATGGCGATTTGACAGATATGATTTAAACCAATCGAAGATATTTCCTCTTATTCTATATATATATATATATATATATATATATAACGTAAAGAACGACGCTTGTATAGGAGAATATTCCGCGCAAGATGAGGAGGGAGAACGAAACAAATGAAAAAATGAGGTAACCACCCGGGAATCGAACCCTGGATCTTCCGATTGCCGGTCAGATATGATAACCATTACACCATGGGCCTCACTCGATCAAATGCCATAATTCTCCTACATACGCGCAGAAACCAATGCCCCAAGGGGGCACCTCTCGCATGCCGTACATTATATACACTTTAACTGCAAACACGCAGTATAATTAACGTAAAGAACGACGCTTGTATAGGAGAATATCCCGCGCAAGATGAGGAGGGAGAACGAAACAAATGAAAAAATGAGGTAACCACCCGGGAATCGAACCCGGGATCTTCCGATTGCCGGTCAGATATGATAACCATTACACCATGGGCCTCACTCGATCAAATGCCGTAATTCTCCTACATACGCGCAGAAACCTCATTTTTTCATTTGTTTCGTTCTCCCTCCTCATCTTGCGCGGAATATTCTCCTATACAAGCGTCGTTCTTTACGTTAATTATACTGCGTGTTTGCAGTTAAAATGTATATAATGTACGGCATGCGGAAGGTGCCCCCTTGGGGCATTGGTTTCTGCGCGTATGTAGGAGAATTACGGCATTTGATCGAGTGAGGCCCATGGTGTAATGGTTATCATATCTGACCGGCAATCGGAAGATCCCGGGTTCGATTCCCGGGTGGTTACCTCATTTTTTTATTTGTTTCGTTCTCCCTCCTCATCTTGCGCGGAATATTCTCCTATACAAGCGTCGTTCTTTACGTTAATTATACTGCGTGTTTGCAGTTGAAATGTATATATACAGGGCGTCCCAAAAAAATGTATACACACTTTAACAGCTGATAGCTCAATTGATGTTTCTTTCTTTCCAAGTTAAACCCATTAGAATTAATAATGGCAGTCAGACTAAGCTTTGAACAAAGGAAATTCATTCTAAAATGCTACTGGAAGTGTGAAAACGCAGTTGAAGTGCAAAGACAGTTTAGGAGGGAGTTTCAAACAGATCCACCAACGCGACTTACCATCACTCGAATTAGAGATGGAATTAGCCGATGGAACTGTTCAGAATGTCCACAAGAAGCGTTCCGGAAGACCACGGACATCGACAAGCCCCACAAAGCAAGAAAGAGTACTGGAAACGTATCACCAAAGTCCAAGAAAATCTGTGCGGCAAGCGAGTCGTGAGGTAGGAATTTCAGAATCGTCTGTCCAACGCATTTTGAAGCGCTGTCAATGGAAAAGTTACATTCCAAGATTAGTCCATGCTATTAATGAAGATGATGATCCGGACCGAAGAGTGGAGTATTGCGAGTGGTACTTGGCACGATGTGGATGTGGATTGGACGAAGGGGTTTCGTAGAATACCCTCCGCGTTCATCAGACCTCACACCACTAGACTTTTTTTTATGGGGATACTTAAAAGACAAAGTCTACGCTATAAAACCTGCAACAGTCGCTGAATTGAGAGCAGCCATTGAACGAGAATGCACACAAATACCAAACGAAATGTTTCGTGATGTTTGCGATTCCATTGCTTCGCGTTATCAGCAGTGCCTGGACCAGAACGGACGTCAGTTTGAAAACAGGCGTTGACAAAACAATTAAATAATGTCTGTAGATTCTATTACATTTTGAAAATGAAATGTATTTTAATAAACACTGCCTTTATAATTATTTAAAGTGTGTATACATTTTTTTGGGACGCCCTGTATGTATATATATGAAGTTTATTCAATCAGATTTCATGCGAAAGCGTATCAAATGATTTTGACAAGATAAGGAAGATCAAAGCAATGTGTTTTTCGTCAAGTTCTGACACATATTTTCTAATAACATGTTTATGGCATCTTCTGTTACATGCCCACCTCTAAATCCAAATTTAGTTAAAATATCGTATTTGATTAGGAATTTAGTAAGTTTATTGTACACGATTTTTTCAAATACTTTGCTTAAAGTTGGTAATGCGAAAATGGGCGATAATTGGATAGAGTGCTTGCGTTTCTCGGCTTAAGTATAAGGCATACTCTGGCTTCCTTTAGACCAGGAGTGGGGAACCTTTATTGTGTGACGGGCAAATTTCAACTGAAATACTCTCTACCAGGCAAATTAGAACTTTAAAAATAGTTTGGGACATAATTAAGATGTAAATACTTTATGACTTTAAGTAATTACAAACTATCCACGGGCACTTAAATTATACTAATTTAATTACACATTATGATCGCGGGCGGCGGGTTCCCCACACCTGCTTTAGACTGTCACGGAATATACCTAATGTTACTGGTTTATTCATTAGCTGAATGAGTGGTATTGCAACTTCATCGTATACTAATTTGTATATTTTTACCGGGACCGTATTGATGTCAGAATCTTTGTGTTTTAGGTTTTTTTGCTGCTAAAGAGATATCGTATAGTAAGATTGGATCAAAGAAAAATGAGTTTGGATTTGGCTGTGGCATGTATTGTCGGTAGTAAGTGTTTGTACCTGGGATCGAGGTTGCAGTATTGGAGCCGATATTTGCAAAATTGTTTAATAAACTGGCTATGTCTTTGGGGTCACTGTAAAATTTTCCGCCTTGTGTAAAGGAAGACAAGGGATTTGTTTTAACCTTTTTTGTGTTAATTAACTCTTTCAGAGCGTTCCATAGTCTTTTTGGAGTGGATTTTTTTTCATAAACTTTTGAACAATAATGATCTGCTTTTGTTTTTTATAATGGCCCCATTAAATATGTTACAGTAATTTTTGTATGTTACAACCGGTGACATAAAATATAATATCAGTTTTCAAGTGTTAACTGAATTTTATTAAGATTAAAGTCCACAAAGTTAAGTATTATCATTTAATTTTTAGGAAACTATAAATTTAACAGCTTTAGTGATAGAAATATAACCCATTTTTTGTCATTTCACACGAGAAAAATAATGATCATAGAATTTGGGGTACCGGGGCAATTTCGACATTATTCAAATTCAGAAATTTTGGTCTCGACATTGTGCAGATCGACAATCTCGACTTTATGCATGCCAGTTAAAATCATGTTAAGTTAGTTTAAACTAATGAAGGTTACGTTACGTTACATTATGCTCACTTAGGTTACGTTAGGTTAGGTACGGTCTGGTTAGGTTAGAGTAGTCATTTTTATTGAAAATCTGAAATGTAAGTATGGGTTGGTCACTCTCAGGTTATAATACTGAGCAAACTTTTCATTTTAACCCAAGACAGTATAGATCCAATTTTATTCCCATTCAAAACTAGTAGTGTTGGGGTTCCTGGGGTACCTGGTACCCCAACTATATTGTCTCGGGTTAAGGTCGAGTTGGAATAAGGTAAACTTGCATAAGGTCAAACGTCGACATTATAATATTCGACTTAGTTCATGTAATCCCGGAATTCGTATCGCAACGAAAAATAATTTTGAACTTTCAAGTTTGAGCATTAAGGATTCAATATTCCAAAACAACTGTTGGGACCATTTATCCCTTATCCCGGAAGACTTGTCCCTTATCCCGGAAGACTTATCCCTTATCTCGAAAGATTTTTCTAACCATTATTTTTAATTAAGAAAGCGTTTATTAACCCATGTGTCAGTATGAATGTTACTTTATTCTTTTGTTCCGACTAAGGACAGACGATTTTATTTAATTTTGGGGATGACCGGTGGGTTTAAAAGTGTTAAAATCCGCGCTTCTTACTGGTGAATATAAATACGAAACAGGGAGTTTCACTAGAAGACTTTTTCGCTCTCCTGTATATTATCTATGGGCAAATTCTCCTCATATATATATATATATTATATATATATATATATATATATATGCTTATATATATATATATATATAATATATATACCTTTGGTAACCTTTCGTTTGCTTCCGCCCGAATTGATCATTCTGACGAAGGTCAAGCTTTTCACTCCACCTTAGACCTACAGTTTAACGTGGAATCCGAACCACGCCCCACCAGCAGCCCAGCGTTTTTAACCACTAGGCTACCCAGGGTACCCATTTATCTGCCAACCACTTTCTTTATTGTGTGGAAGGATGAACAGCTGGGTTTTGCTGCGCGCATATATCTATGACGATATATTACGAAATAAAAACATTTAATTGAAACCACTCTAGTGTACCACTTGAGTCCCATTTCATACAAACACCACGCGCGTTCATGTGTGTCATTCTCTCTCTCTCTCTCTCTCTCTCTCTGTATATATATGTATATATATATATGTATATAATATATATATATATACACACACACACACACACACAAGTATATAAGGTATCTACGGTAAATAGGAAGATATTGTAGACACCAATCGACCAGGGAAGTACTTCCGGGGGTACGTTAGACAGGAGACAGGGAATGCTGGAACTCCCATTTCTCCTGTCACTGTCCTCCTTAGCTGATCTTTTTCCACATCTCATCTAGCCTGTGAGCAGTCCAGCATGCTCTTAAACATTCGTTTCTCCCTCTTTTCACATACATGCATATTACACACTACACATTTTTTTCAAAATTTCTAAAAAAAAAAAAAAAAAAAAATGGCATCATTAAACCTTGGAGACCTTATTTTCGGCTCACTTTTGCGGGCGTTCGCCCTTGGCCCCCCTCCTTCCTACACAAAAGAAAAACTTTCACACGTAAACACACGTAAGTAATAAATAATGCACATCCACAGGGAAAAGATTACAAGGTACTGATTAAGGGCAAAATATGTTTCACCAAAATGTGGTCCATATTATAAATTCTCAAACTATTGGTGAAATTATTTCCAAAATATATAAATACACATTCTAGAATATTCCTTTCAATTATGTCTATTTTTTCACTAAAATTTTATAACGTTCCCAATAATTAATGCTATGATTTTATATATATATATATATGAAAAGAAGGATCAACACAACGGCAAACATTTTCATTTATTTGTACTTCAGACGTTTCGACAAATCTTTTGTCATCATCAGTGAGTTAAGTTTTAAAACCTTAAAACAAAATTGAAAAGTGAAAATTACATCAATACAATATTAAAACCATTAAAATTAAAACCTTAAAGCAAAATGAAAATTGCATCAATACAAAATTAAAATCATTTAAATTTCATCCCTATAAAAACTAAAATTAAATTAAATTTCATCACTATAAAAACTAAAATTAAATTACCTCAATAGGTAAATACACAATGTTTACATCCACCTCCATACTTGGCAAAGTCTAAGGGAACACTGGATGGTCAAAGGATTAGAAAGGGTATGTCTGTGAAAATCGGTTGGTTAGTCAAAAGAGTTGTAATTTGTAGGATGAGCTATTATTATTAAGGGAGGGTTTGTTTCTATAGATGTACAAAGATTCTAAAATTCGGAGTTCTGTAAGGTTATTGGATCTAGTTAAAATTTCAAATTGAGTTTTGTGAAGGGGATGGTCGTTTTCATTACTATGGTTTCTAATTGCGGATTGTGGAGGGCTACTGAGGGGACGGTTGGTACGGACTGACAAGCCCAAATGTTGAGAAAGGCGCACCTCCAGTTGGAGTTGAGTGCTGCCAATATACGCAGCCTTACAGCTGTCGCACGTGTATTTGTAAACAACATTGGGGCATACAGTTTTGGGGAATTCATCTTTGAACTTTAAAAAATTTGATAATTTAAGTGGGTTGACGAAGGCGAATCTAAAATTTATTTGGGGATAACTAGACTTGAGTAGTTTGGACAATTCACCTCGAATACGCAATGATAAATAACCATAAAAAGGTAATTTAATATATCTGGTTTCTTTTTGTACTGTAGTTATGGGGAGTTTAGTATCAAAAGTGTTATTTAAAAATTTCTTTAATTGATTATCGAATAGATGAGAAGGGTAGTAATTGTTAATAAAGTACTGTTTTAAAATTTAAATTCTTCGTTTAACGAAAAGTAATCCGAACAAATACGGTAACTTCTTGTTAATAATGTTACTATAGCACTAATCTTATATTTATAAAACATACAACTTAAATAATTGGTTCCCAAGCCAGTAAAAGTTTGTTTCCGAAATAGTGAAGTATGGAACTTATTATGGGCCCGTTTAACTAAAACATCCAGGAAAGGTAAACTATTATTTGTTTCGTTTTCACACGTGTACTTAATATTACTATGTTGTTTATTAAGATAATCAAGAAAAAGTTTTACGTGTGAAGGATGGTTAAATATTAAGAAAGTGTCATCCACGTATCTTCTGTAATATATGGGTTTAAAACTACTAGGACAATTTTTCAACCAAATTTCTTCGTAATGGCAAAGAAATGCATTTGCTAGTGTTGGGCTTAACGGGGAACCCATAGCTACCCCATCAATTTGGCTGTAAAGGTTGCTATTAAATAAGAAAAGATTATCAAAACACACTATTTCGAGAAGGTTTTTAAATTGAGTCTGAGTGAGGCCATTAATAAGAGTATTATCAGTAGTGAATAACTTATTTAGTATGATATTTAATGTTTCTTTTAACGGGACATTAGTAAACAATGACGAGACATCAAAACTGGCCATAGTAAGAGAATCGGCATGATTGATCTCTTTTATCTCTTTAGCAAAATCAAACGAGTTGTTAATAGAATAATCATTAAAGGTGAGTTTTGAAAGCAAGGGAACGAAGAATTTGGCTAAATTATAATTGAATGTACCACATGCCGAAAGAATAGGTCTTAGTGGGAAATTTGGCTTATGGACTTTAGGTAAACCATATAGAATTCCTGGATTAGAACCAGAAGCAAATAAAAAATTGTATGTATTGTCAGCAATAATATTACTATTTTTTAATTTACGCAAACACCTATTAAGTTTATCTTCGAGTTTTAGTAATTTAGACAGAACATTCTCTTTTACCCTTTTAAATTTAGACGTATCCGACAAAATTGTTTCCATTCTATTTATGTAAACTGTTGAATCAATCAGCACTACTCCTTTACCCTTATCCGGTTTTGTAATGATGACAGAGTTATCCTTTTTCAAATTATTAAGAATTTTAAAATCTTGCTTATTAAAGAGGGGAGAAAACACCTTATGGGGTTTAAAATTATAAAAATTCTTAAAAGAGATGCTCTCCACTTGTTTTACCAAGTTATGAAACGAGAAATTTGGTCGGATCTCACAATTCTTAATATTCATGAGAAGATTTTCAAAGCCAGAGAAAAATTTATAAAAATTTAGTTTATAATGAGGTAGATCAAAATTTAAGTCTAACGACAATATTTCTTTCTCTCTAATACTTAAAACTCTATTAGAGAAATTAAAAATAAAATTATCTGGATTATTAAAAAACGACTGAGTGATTCCCAATTTTTCCAATTTGGCAGCATGTATCCTTTTATGTCTGTTGACAATTTTATCACAGCAAGTTTGAAATTTAGTAACTAAACAATGATAATCAATATAAGACACCCTAGATTTTAGACCAAACAGAGAATTCTTATATTTCAGCTTGAGAAAACTCACTGTTTTAGTTTTCGATTGAAGCTCCAAATTTAATAATTTATGTTGCCATGATTTATATAGTTTGGAATTGTGGAGGCGTTTATTATAAAGTTTAAATCTAAGGAAATTAGGCACAATATTATAACTTTTGCATTTAGACAAGAAACTCTCATCACAAATAGCCTTGTTCAGTTTCAAATAGAATCTTTCACATTGTCTGTAATAGTTCAATCTTTTCTTATTTAATAGCAACCTTTACAGCCAAATTGATGGGGTAGCTATGGGTTCCCCGTTAAGCCCAACACTAGCAAATGCATTTCTTTGCCATTACGAAGAAATTTGGTTGAAAAATTGTCCTAGTAGTTTTAAACCCATATATTACAGAAGATACGTGGATGACACTTTCTTAATATTTAACCATCCTTCACACGTAAAACTTTTTCTTGATTATCTTAATAAACAACATAGTAATATTAAGTACACGTGTGAAAACGAAACAAATAATAGTTTACCTTTCCTGGATGTTTTAGTTAAACGGGCCCATAATAAGTTCCATACTTCACTATTTCGGAAACAAACTTTTACTGGCTTGGGAACCAATTATTTAAGTTGTATGTTTTATAAATATAAGATTAGTGCTATAGTAACATTATTAACAAGAAGTTACCGTATTTGTTCGGATTACTTTTCGTTAAACGAAGAATTTAAATTTTTAAAACAGTACTTTATTAACAATTACTACCCTTCTCATCTATTCGATAATCAATTAAAGAAATTTTTAAATAACACTTTTGATACTAAACTCCCCATAACTACAGTACAAAAAGAAACCAGATATATTAAATTACCTTTTTATGGTTATTTATCATTGCGTATTCGAGGTGAATTGTCCAAACTACTCAAGTCTAGTTATCCCCAAATAAATTTTAGATTCGCCTTCGTCAACCCACTTAAATTATCAAATTTTTTAAAGTTCAAAGATGAATTCCCTAAAACTGTATGCCCCAATGTTGTTTACAAATACACGTGCGACAGCTGTAAGGCTGCGTATATTGGCAGCACTCAACTCCAACTGGAGGTGCGCCTTTCTCAACATTTGGGCTTGTCAGTCCGTACCAACCGTCCCCTCAGTAGCCCTCCACAATCCGCAATTAGAAACCATAGTAATGAAAACGACCATCCCCTTCACAAAACTCAATTTGAAATTTTAACTAGATCCAATAACCTTACAGAACTCCGAATTTTAGAATCTTTGTACATCTATAGAAACAAACCCTCCCTTAATAATAATAGCTCATCCTACAAATTACAACTCTTTTGACTAACCAACCGATTTTCACAGACATACCCTTTCTAATCCTCTGACCATCCAGTGTTCCCTTAGACTTTGCCAAGTATGGAGGTGGATGTAAACATTGTGTATTTACCTATTGAGGTAATTTAATTTTAGTTTTTATAGTGATGAAATTTAATTTAATTTTAGTTTTTATAGGGATGAAATTTAAATGATTTTAATTTTGTATTGATGCAATTTTCATTTTGCTTTAAGGTTTTAATTTTAATGGTTTTAATATTGTATTGATGTAATTTTCACTTTTCAATTTTGTTTTAAGGTTTTAAGACTTAACTCACTGATGATGACAAAAGATTTGTCGAAACGTCTGAAGTACAAATAAATGAAAATGTTTGCCGTTGTGTTGATCCTTCTTTTCATCTGTAAGCTCCGTTTCCCTAAGGAGAAGTCAATAGCTTTTATATATATATATATATATATATATATATATATATATATATATAGTTAAACAATGCATTTTATAATTACTGGCGTTTTTACAAACGTATTAACGTCGTTTTACCCTGACAAATAAAGTTTTTCACCTTTGACCTGTTAATAAACTAAGTCGCTTTGTTTACAACCCATACAATAGACACGACCAACTGCATTTTCTGGACTATGTTTATCAGGCAAAATTTAATAGTATTTTTTATTATTAAAAACTATGTTTCAATATATATATATATATAGAGAGAGAGAGAGAGAGAGAGAGAGAGAGAGAGAGAGAGAGAGTTGGAAAAGTTACTTTTTGAAAGCAACTTCTGTTACATTTACACACTATAAAGGTAATAAGTTAACCCTTTAGTGCCTGGAGGTCTTTTCCGAGGCTGAATAAAATCGTCTGGCGTTATCCAGAACAAAATCAATAAAGTAACACTAGGCACTAAAGGGTTAAGATAAAAATTACTGTATCGTGAAATGTAATTCAGTTAAGTTACAGTTACAAATAAAAATAATGGAGTTACTTTCCAGTTATTTCAAAGTTTCTTACATTTCAAGGGTTTACGACAGTGGCTCCCAACCTGGGGTCCCGACTCAAATCAGGGTCGCGAGGATCCTCAAGTAGGGTTGCGAAGGGTGACTACATTCACTATTTCTTAATTCAATTTATAGTTATATACATATTTAAATTTTATCATAAGCCCGCGGGTTGAGAAGGCCTGTTGGTGACCAAGTTAAGGTTTCAGCAAAAAAGGTTGGAAACCACTGGTTTAGGCCCTTAGGGTTTTCACAAGGTCAAAAAAGTAGCTTTTGCAAACTGATTAACGATAAAATTCTACTAATACGCTCACGCTCAGTTTATATATATTCAGTGGACCCAATGACAGTCCCTCTGTCTGCTTAAAACCACTCTGCCTGAGTCGAGAAAGATTTTAGTTTACGAAAATTAAACGTCAAATATTAAAACTAATACTTATTCAGAATGTTTATTTGTCAATGATGTCCTCTACGCGAGTTGTACTGTTCTCTCATTGATTTCAAAGAAAACGATTTATAGTGTGAACTATTTACGAGTCATTTTAGATAATTATATAGCATATTTATGAAATTTTTAGTTTCTAGTGAAAACCACTATGTAGATTGCATTAAATTTTATAACCACCCCAAACTAAAATTTTAAATTTTAGTTATAATAATATTTTCAGAGTCTGACGAACCAAGACCAAAAAAATATATAAAATAACGAGATACCTGTTCGTTGGTATTCTGTAACGAACTGGCAACACTTAATTTCCAGTTAGGGAGGGCGCACACTGAAACAACTGGCAACGACAACTCGCCTACCTTTTAACTTACGCCCTGCCTACTGTGTAGGCATGTATCTCTAACTGAGTGATTGTTTGACACTCGCGAACTGAAAACACGCAAACTGGAGCAACGCTCAAGTGATAAGTTGAAAACATGTCGCTGGAAAATGATGTAATGTAAATTACATGCACAAAATCGAATTTCATAAAGTCGACATTCGATCTGATGTATGTCAATATTATTCAAGTTCGACATTATGTAGGTTCATGCATATGAACAAAATGAAAGGTTTGTTTAATATTTCAACTGAAAAAGAAACCGTTACAGTAACTCATCCAGTTACTTTCTAGCTATATATACACAGTATATATAATGGCGCTCATGAGTATTCGTACGGATAAATATTTCAGTTTATTCTTATCTTTTGTACCATGCTTACGATAGTTATGAAAAGTTTACAATTCGTTTCCAAATATTTAACAACTAAAAAACATATATTGTAAAACATGAGAGAATTTAGTAAAAATAAAAAACGAAAGGCAAAAGTTTTCGTACATTTATTTACAAAATTATTTAGTGTTTTTGTGTCCATTTTAGGTTTGAAGACTTTAAAAAATTTATTAGTAGTTGGCTGTTTATTGATTAGAGACTGTTGGTAGTTCTGAATTTTTTAATTTTCTCTTTGAATATTCATGGAAGACGGATGATTGTACAAGCCAATGGGTCGTCCTGGTAATGAGCTGTCTACAGATCTGAAGAGATCTGTTATTGCTGCACACGAGTTTGAAAAGATACAAGAAGATAGGAGAAGACCTTCGAATTCTATTTACGACGGTTGCTGCAGTTATAAAGAAATGGAAATGTTTTGCAGCAATCAAGACTCTACCAAGGCGGGGACGATCTTGCAAAATTTCAGAACTTACAGCAAGACGGAATGAAAGAATGGCTGCTGAGAATCCACGAGGACTGCAAGTGATATTTGCCAAACATTAAGTCTGGCTGAGATCGATGTCCTTCCCTCTCCTATACGTCGTACATCGAGAAAGAATGGTCTGCATGGGAGAATTGCACGAAGAAAACCTCTGCTACGGAAAGGGAACAAAGAAGAAGCTCGTTTAAAGTACGCCAAGGATCATCAAAATAATGGATTTGCATTCTGGAAGAAAGTTCTCTGAACAGACGAGACCAAAATTCAATTATTTGGAACAACGAGCAATGGTATGTTTGGCGAAAATCAAATACTGCATCCGATTAACCCTTTAATGACTGAAGGTACAAATTGTTAACGTTTCAAATACAAGCATTCATAACCCTACAAAAAATTCAGGGCTTAAAAGGTTAAAAAACGTCCTTCCTACAGTTAAATCTGGTCGTGGTAGTTTGCTTCTTTGGAGATGCTTTAGTGTTCCTGTTCCACGAAAGTTTGTTGTCATCAATGGAATCTTGAATTTGAAGAAATATTAGGAAAGTTTAGAAGGAAATGTATTACCCTCATTTTGGGAGTTGCAAATGGGTCGCAATTGAGCACTGCAAGAAGATAATGATCCAAAACATAAAAGTAAAAGCACCATGAAATGACTTCAACAAAAGAATTTCAAGCTTCTCGAGTGGCCCAGTCAAAGCCCAGACCTCAATTTAATCGAGAATTTATGACTTGGAAACCTGAATGAACCTGAATCTGAATCTGAATCTGAATCAAATCTGAATGAATTGCAAAAATTTTTTTTTTTTTTAAATGGGTTAAAATTTCTACTGAGAGATGCCGAGTGTCGAAACCTCGCAGAAAAATACTCAAAACGAATCAGTGCAGTCAGCCAAGCCAAAGCGGGACACACGAGGTATTAAATAATTTTGTTATACACGAAAGTTTTTGCATTTTAACTTTTTTTTTAATTTTCCTCAAATTCTTTGATATTTTTTTTTTACATTTTATGTTGGAGTTAAACTAATTTTTTCATTTGTTAATTTTTTCCCAAACGAACGTTAAACTTTTTTAATTATCCTATGCATGGTGCAGAAGATAAGAACGAATATAACTGGACACTTATGAGCGCCACTATATATACACACAGTATATATGTGTGTGTGTGTGTGTGTGTGTGTGTGTGTGTGTGTGTGTGGCTGGAAATTAACTTTTACGTACAATCACCCTTTTAATGGTACATTTTTATATTTATTAAATAATGTTTGGTTAAGAGTTCTAATTTTGTTTGATGCCTTCATATTTTTGGCTTTAAAATTCTGTGTTAAGTTAATACCTTTATCTGGCACTCTCATGACACTCGCTAATCCTGGTTTCATCTTTTTCCTACTTTCATTTCATTATTTCTTCTCTTTATATTTATATCGGCTTTGCTTTGCCCTTCATGTTGGGTCTCTCTCTCTCTCTCTCTCTCTCTCCCTCTCTCTCTCTCTCTCTCTCTCTCTTTATCTATCTATCTATCTATCTACCTCTCTTTCTGTTTATTTTTTATTTTACTTATCCTGACTCGTATTTTTTCCTTAAAAGGTCGTTCTTTACTTTCACTTACTGTAGTAATCTTTTCACGTTTGTTTTGTGAGAAAGAGATTTTCTTTTATAAAAAAAAAATTTAAAAATAATAGAAAAGATGTAAAAAAAAAAAAAAAAAAGATGCAAATTATTTCCCGAAAGAAAACAATATTATTTGTCGTCTTTTTTTCTTTTTAGAGAGAAAATATTATCTCAAGATTTGGTGTTTTTCACGAGTTTTCTTTCAACCTATTTCTCATATTTTCGCCATATCTCTCTTTCTTTTACTTTCTCTTTTTGTATCTCCTTCCTTCTTCCTTTTTCGTTATCTTTCTTTCGCCTCCCGTCCTCCTTCCTTTCTATTTCGTCCTCTTTCGTTATCTTTCTTTCGCCTTCCATCCTCCTTCCTTTCTCTTTCATCCTCTTTCGTCCTCTTCCGCGTCCCTTCGCTTATCTAAGAAAGACACTCATCGCTGTTTGCTTTTAGATTCTGAAATTGGAATCAAAGTTGACATTTCAGCTGAAATCATTTCGAGTAGTTTCGGATGAGCGGCAAATCTCAAGTCAAATGAAACTCTGTTTATCTTGCAATATCCTCAAGACTTAATTTTGTTGTTCCACTACGCCTCTCTTTCCTACACTTACACACACACTTGTATGTGTGTATATATATATATATGTGTATATATATATATATATATATATATATATATATATATATATATATATGTGTGTATATATATATATATATATATATTACTCACGAGGTTATCCGTGATTTACTCAACCATGACTCGAGTTAACCGTCATTTGACGTTGTGCACTTATCCGTGATAATGACACTGAGTTAACCGTGATTTGGAGCGGTGTTTACATCCGCGGCTCGCCTCCCGCCATCCCACCAAAATATTGGCAGGGGTTGGAGTTAGAGTGTTCGGGAGCGGATGATATTCATATTTTACGGGGAATACAAACTACTTAAGTGTATATTATACTGTAAGAGAATAATGTTGTGTGTGGTGAGGACGAGGTGGGAGCCTAGTCACTGGTGACGGGTAGAAGCGACTACTCCACCCACCCACCCACAGGGCGGGTATATTGGGTTATCCGTGAAATCGGGTTATCCCTGATCATGGACCGCCCTTCAGTTACGGATAACTGAGTGAGCAATATATATTAATACACATTTATATAAAAATAAGAAAGTAATAAATTCTCGGCAATTTACTCTATCTGCACCCAAAAGTGTATAAAGTATGAGTAAATCCGTGCATATAAATTATCATATAAAGTGAAACTCAGTGAATGTAAAAATGTGCAATTTAATTTACACAAATCATCACAAGTTAAAATCATCACAAGTTAAAATCAATCACAAGTTAAAATTATCACAAGTTAAAATCATCACAAGTAAAAATTATCACAAGTTAAAATATATATTCAATCGAAATACGGTAATCATCTGAGAAAAGTTGGGAACAAGGCAGAAAAAAGGTCATAAAATCATAAAACCAAACCCTCGTGACCGACTCCCACCTAAATGGGAAAAAAATTGTGCGTATCTGTGTGTGCATTGAGCGACTCGGGTAATAAGTAAAATGGCCATGGGTTCACATTCTCACCTAATTTGCAAGTTATATAATTTAGCAACAACTGAAACCGAAGTAATCAGGTGTGATTTTTGTCAAAAATTGCACACCTTTAACTGTATGAATTGGGACGATTGGAAAATATCCCTCGTATCGAACGCGAAACAAATTACGGGCGTCAAATTTCTGTGTGACTCATGTACGGAGGTTATAAACTCGTTTGCGGTGTTTAGAGAAATGAAAAATATGAATATGAGTACGATAAGGAAGGAGAGAATAATGGGAGGAAAAGATGACCTGAATATCCCGAAAGAAAATGGTGGAGATGAGAGAGAAACAAATGAAAAAAATAACACGAAAAGAAGACATTATTGTGGAAAAAAGAAAAGAAATAAGTACAGTCTGTGATGTGGTGAAACTACCGAATGAAGATAACGATAAAAAGACGATAAAAACTGAAACGTAGAAAATATCGTATGCAAACATTATGCAAAAAGGCATTCCAGCTATTGGGATGGGCAATGCATCTATGCTCATCCCACTTTATGTAACTTCCATATTATGAAAATGGATATCGTAAATTTGAATAAAGGGCAAATTCTCCCACCTTAATATCTGCAAAACTTATTCAAGATATGAAAGATGTAGGTAAGGGCAAAAATGTCGTTACTACCACCCTCAAAGGAACGCGACAGTTAAGCGGCCAAAACCATCAGCAAACAGGGTTACCAGTTTTTTAGATGTAGCCAACACAATTCAGCTACTAAACACCATTCAACAACAAAGATAATTGATAAATACGGAGATCGGAGAGTCGTACAGAATAAATACAGAAAGAAATTACACACGATATCAGGACAACATGTATCAAAACAATAAAGAAGGGAAAATTCTCGGAGGTTCACGGAGCAACGAAAGATGCACCACCAACGGATAACGAATCTGAACTACATAAAGAAGAAAATGAAAACGAAAAAATAAAAATAATCCTAGCCAACATACAGGGCCTAAAACCGAACCATTTCCTGGACAAAGTCACATACCTGAAAGGACTCGTGCAAGAAACATGAGCAGACTTACATGCCTCAAGGAAATTCATCTGAAGGATTGCCTGATGAACTGTGAAAACTGTGAATTTTGTATTGACAAAAAAAAAAAAATACAAATTAATAACTATATCATACTTCGAGACGACAGAACAGTAACACGAAAAGGAAGATCTGCTATTTATACTCACGAAAAACATATGGCAGAAGTGATTATAAGTACTTCAAAAAACTACGTAGAATTAGTAGCAGCAAAAGTTGAGAAATTAAACATGGTATTAATATAGACCCCGGAACACTCCAACTCCAAAATTCTCAGATAACAGAGGTCAGGAACTGGGTGAAAGATCTACACACCCCAACCACAAATATTACTTTCTGCGGTAATTTTAATTTTACACTTATGAAATATAAAAAGTCAGGAAGAAATATATGACTAAACCAAGACAAAGAAGGAACACGGAAGACCAGGAGCAAGCAAAAATGCTGCTAGCTCTATCTGATGAATTTAGGTTAGCTCAAGAAATAACGGAAAATACAATAAAAGACAAGTGCCTAGATTTGATATTCACAAACAATGGCAACCTAATTGATAACGTAGAAATATTCCCAACTATAATATCAGATAACAACATTATTGACATAACAACCAATATAAAAACAACAGGAAAAGAAAGAACACGCGTTAAGGAAAGAGGCAAATTCGAAGTTTTTCATTTTCATTTCAAAGCATGGAAGGCATGGAAGCAATAGACTGGAGAACCATCTTTAAGAACAAGACAACGGAAGAGATGCTAATAACTAGTGAAGTACCAATTCCAAAATTAGCCGATGCCGATGCCGATTCTTTGCCTATATTTTAAAATATCAATTCTCTTCATAAATTTTACTAATCTAATGTGAAAACTTTCAATTTTCATATATTTACATTTCAAATTTGTTTAAATGTTTTTCCTTAGTTCACTCCACAATATACAGTACCGAAATTTGTTACTTATATACCGTAGCTAAAATGATGTTAAAAAGTTTTATTACTCAGTAAAATGATAAAATAATTTTATTTTAGTTTCAATTGGTTTTCCTTATGTTGAACATATTTTCTTTCTTCAACAATGTCGACAACAACAAAATTTTTCATTAAAATTTGAAATCCCTGGTGGCGAGTTTGAATGAAAAAATAGATATAAAATTTGGGTTTATAAAATTATTAAAATACTTGAAATAAAGTCAACATAATAAGATGGTTTAATATATAAATTATAAAGTACAACTTAATATAGAATTATTATTAATATAGAGTAGGAAATTACGATAGTTTATAATATTTAGGGATTAACTAGTTACAAAAAAAATGTAAATTTATGGGTAACTTAACTTATGTAAGTTTTCCCTTTTTAATAAATGGAAAATATTTGTATATAATTACACTTTGAAATTAATTTAATTTATCATAAATAGTGTTTTTTGTACGTTCAATTTTCTTATACGAGTAAAGATAAATTTTGTTTTGTAATGAAAATTTTAACATTTTAAAGAATCGGTAAGAGAATCGGATAAATTTGGCCGATGCCGATTCTGCCGATGCTGATTAATCGGTACACCACCACTAATAACCCGAGGAGAGCAGACGCTAGAAATTGTAGAAAGACGTGTGTTAGAAAAAACAACAAAGAGGAAAGGGAAGCATGTTCGAGAGAGAAAAGAGGTCAATGTTTCTCAAGAGAAAAAGAGTGACTGTAAAATTAAGAAACTACAAAGACAACAATATCGGAAAAACATTAAATGATAAACTGGAGAATATAGGTTGCGTCATACATGGTCTAATTGAGAACCATACAGAGGAAGATGACACTATAGAAGTGATTAAGGTTAACTCAAAATATTTCTATAATTTTGCAAAAACGGAAGGCGAAAAATCACGCGACTATCGGACCTTTGAAAACGAAAACAATGATTTAACCGATGATCTAAAAGAAGTATCTGAAAATATTAAGAGCTCAGTATGAATCATCTTTCAGTATCCCCAAAACTGATAAATTAACATGCTATAGAAACGCGTTCTTTGGAGAAGAATTACAAGGGGAAAGCATAATGGACTTTGACTTCACAACAGATGATATGACACATGTTATAAGGACACTAAAAATACACTCGGCAGCAGGCCCGGCCAAATGGAATGCTATACTAATCAAAAACTGCATGAATGAAATCGCTAAGCCCCTATATTGGATATGGAGACGATCACTCGACACGGGAGAAATACCGAGCATCCTGAAGAGAGTGAACATAGTTCAAATATATAAAGGACGAGATCGATCCGAGGGTGAAAACTATCCGCCAGTGTCGCTTACATCTTAACTCAGCAAAATATTTTAAAGAATAGTTAGACAAAAAATTTATGACTTTTGGAAACTCCGAAAATATTAAATGATAACCAACATGGATTCCGGTCAAGAAGATCATGTCTATCACAACTAATGAAACCCTATAACCATAGGCATATGGGATGGCACTTTACTGGGGGAGCGGAAAAAATTTGCCCTGAAAATTTTCATGGTGCCCTGATTTTCGCATAAGCACTATGTGTAGCATAAAATAACACAAAGGTTAGAGCCTTTTTTATATAAAAAACATTACAATTTACAAAAATGAGATAAAATTTGGCTACAACATTTCTAAATGACAAGCAAAACTACGGTATTGCAGTTGATATAATAGAATTCAGTAAGTCCTCAACTTACGTTTTAATTATTAACTAAAAGTATAGTAGCAAGTAATTAATTCACCTCAAGAAGTAAAAAAAACAAAACAAAGGAATGTCAGGAAAAATCTACCCTGAAAATGCTCAATATTTGCCCTGAAAATACTCAATTCCCTAGTCCTGGGGGGGCTGTCGCCCCCCAGAACCCCCGCCTATGACTATAACAACATTATTGATGCACTCGAAAACACTGAAAACTATGATGAGATATACAGAATTTGTCAAGGCGTTCGACAACTGAAATATATGGGAATAACAGGAAAAATAGGAAAATGGGTTTATAATTTCCTTAGTGAGCGGCAGCAAGTCGTTACAGTTCAAAGAATACCTTCATCAGAGTCAGAAGTCCTTAGCTCAGTACCACAAGTAACAGTATTAGCTCCATACTCTTCATAATCATGCTAGCTAATATAGATGAGGAAGTTACCAGTGACAGCTCAGTAACATCCTTTGCCGATGACACAAAAATTAGTAGAAAAAAAAGAAACCCAGAGGATATAAGATCTCTACAAACAGACATGAACAGAATCTACAATTGGTCTGAAGGCAATAATATGAAATTTAACACTGAAAATTTTCAACTATTAAGGTATAGAAGAAGGGAGGACCTAAAATCCACGGAATACTATATACCAAATGGACAGGAAATTCAGAGAAACTCTAAAGCAAAAGATTTAGTTGTAATGACCGATGACGCGAAATTTGAAACACAAAGTAAGATAGCAGTAAACAGAGCAAAAAGAATAACTGGACAGATACTGAGAACTAGGGACTTTTTTAACATATATACTAGTGGGCCAAATGGCCCACTTGCCCTTGTATTTGGCCCACTAGTCACATTCTATTGGCACATTAGTCAATTTTAAGTTTTGGAGTAAAAATATTGATTCTAGTAAGGTTCATTTTAAGATAGTTATTTTCTAGTATGAAATATTACATAACTGCCACATGCTTCTATCATCTACATTCCACAAAAATGTTTTGTACCTATTTGCCCTTATATTTTCACAACTTTTGTCAATGCTGAGCTACAGTATAGCAGTATGTTTGAAATGTCTCTTTGGGCTTTTCGATAAATATTGTCTGGTACTACTTTTATTTAATAGAAATTACCATTTTTGCATCTACTGTAATGTGTTTCCTTAAATTCCTTTGATTTTTATATAATTATCCGTTATCTAACTAACTATCTTCTAATATAAATGCCAGGTACTTGGCGTCTGCCCTTTTTAGATATATGTGCCCTTTTATTTTTTAAAGTGGCCCACTAGTAAAAATTCCTTAAAAAAGTCCCTGCTGAGAACCTTTAAAAGAAGAGCTAAGAATATAAAGATTCCTCTATTGAAAACACTGGTTATACTCAAGTTGGAGTATAAAAAAAGAAGACAACAGGTAACTGGAATGGATTCAGAGAAGCTTCGTAGCCCAAATCAAAGGATGCAAAGAATTAAATTAATGAAAAAGTTTACGTGAATTAAATTTATATTCGCTGAAAATAAGGAAAGAGATGTACGCCATTATTTACACTTGGAAAATAATGGAGGAATTAGTCCCTAATCTCACTTTGAACCCGATAACCCCCAAAATAACGGTGGAAAGTAGTAAAGGAAGACTGTGTCATTTTTCCAAATTAAAGACGAGACAGGGAACATCCTCAACCCAGAAGGAAAATAGTTTTGTCTTGAGAAGACCAAGACTATTCAGTCAGCTGTCCAAGGAACTAAGGAACACAAGTGGTGGTGTAGCAGTATCTTCAAAAGAAGACTAGACGCCTGGCTTGGAACAATTCCAGATGAGCCTGGAGTACCTGGCTATGTGAAGTGGAAAGCGCAAGAAACCAACTCTTTACTTCACCAGGCCAACTCAAGAGAAGGGGCAACAAGCTCGACCTTCGTAAAATGAGGAATCGTCGCATGGAACATCTAAAAGGTTGAAAGGAAAGCTATATACAGTATATTTATGCATGGAACTATCCCTATAGATATATACTGTACTAGTATAGCTGTATCTTATATAATAATACTAAAGGTCAGTGTATAAACCAGTCAAATTCCATATATATATATATACACGGTGAACCAAAAGTAGGTGGACAGTAGGTTGAATACGGTTTGTGTTATATTATATTATAACTATGGTGTTCATTATAACTATAGTGTTTGTGTTTTATTATATTAAATATTATAACTAAATTTATTTAAATTTTATTTTGTATTATAGTATACAAAAAAATTAAATATGTATTCTCAAAATAAACGTTATCATTTACTGTCCACCTACATTTGGTTCACCCTATATATATATATATATATATATACAAACTCAGAATGGTCCCCTGAGAAACTTATATGTTAAACACAGACCGTGCATGGAACAAGGAACTCTTCTGGGAAATTACATCCATTATAGTTCGAATAAGTAATTATAAATGACAAATACTATAGTTTTTTTTCTTTTTCATGATGGAAAGCCCAACGTGGGCACCGGGTTACTCGCAAAGAGGCCCCAAAATATAGCTTTCCTCACCAACTATCTGCAAAGCAGACAGGATCCAGCTTTGGGACAGGATCTAGGGTTTACAACTTACACCTAGCCTACTACATTCAGAACCTCAATATACGCAAGAAACTCGTTGCATTCACGTCGGATTGAATACATCAAATAAAAAGGGGTAACTATTGCATATTTAGCCAAAAAAAAAACTTAAACCTTAACCGGGACATTGAGCGTCCACTTTTCAAGGCACATAACACTATAGTATTTGTCATTTATCATTACTTATTCGAACTATAGTGGATGTAATTTCCCAGAAGAGTTCCTTGTTTCATGCACGGTCTGTGTTTAACATATATATATATACAGAAGCGGAGCGCCATATTGCACATGCGCATTCGACAAGCGTCTGTTCCATACCACTAAACCCGTCATTAAAACTCACCCCATTATGGAATAAGTAAATCAGTTTGAGACTTCACATCCGAGATCTCGTGGAAGTCACAAATCCCAGTAATGTCCTCCTCGTCCTCCTCCCGGTTGGTTCGCCCTCCGGGATTGTGCACAAGAAGTTAGTGTCAAGAAAAAAGAAAGAATCCCGCTCGTGAGGGAGGTCATCCAGAATATCAGGATCTCAGTCACGTATTGTGTTATCTTTTCTCGTCCTGTTTTTATCCCGCTTCCAAGGAAAGTTGAACACAGTTTTATTCCAAATGGCCTATTTTCAAGGCCCGAGTTCGCCCCTGCATCCCAATGACGCTCGAGGGGGCTCCAACGAGCTCCTCTCCGAATGGTGGTTGGGGGTAGGGGGTTGGAAGGAGGGGTGGGGCAGCCCGACAAAATATTGCTTCGGTTAATTCCAGATTAGATGTTTAAGACGTGTGTCAAATGCTGTTTATTTCTACAAACAAAAACACTAATTTTTGAGGTCTTCTTTTAAAACTTATATATATATATATATATATGTATATATATATATATATATATATACATACACACACACACACACACACTGTACATTCTTTGAACATATGTGTGTACATACACAAATCTTACATCACTTATTAACTGCAATCATTGATGTACTACCGAATCATTTTCATTAGAATGCACTTCCCTCCATCGTCAATCCGTCGAATAATAACGTCTATGAATTAATAATTATGAGGACTTTGGCAATGTCTGATACTCCCAACACGAGATATACTTCTCTGACAATAATAATAATAATAATAATAATAATAATAATAATAATAATTAATGACAATAATAATAATTAATGACAAATTATAATAATTGATAATAAAATATTCATTGAAGTACTGTAAATTAATAGATTTTGGGTAAAAGAGTTAATTACGGTAATTGGCTTGAAATGGATTTTGTGGGGAAGCAATTTTTACAAATTCCTATCACCAAATTGAGATTGTTTTTTAATGGAATGCAATTAAATTTTATATTTTTTAGTGGCGATTTATTTTTACCAGTATTCGCGTTATTTTATGGACACACTGTATATATATATATATATATGTATATATGTGTGTGTGTGTGTGTGTCCTGACCCTTTCAGTAGATGTTAAAACTGCTGTTATTGAAGCAAATTACGCATATGTCATTTCTTTTACGGAAATTAGTACGGACATTGCGTAACTTTCTGGTAGAGACGTTGGCACAGGCTTTTCGAATGGTCATATTTAGTTCTTGAATAGTGCAAGAACTAAACCACACAATTCAGCTAACTCCAGCCACCCCCGCTCCTCCACAACTCCCCATAAAAACGTCTACGGATGATAGCGGTGTGCCAACGTCTCTCTCTCTCTCTCCCTCTTCCGTTAATTCCTTAATCTCTTTAAAATCTTTTATATATTTTTTGAACTGGAACTTTTTCTCCCTAATTATCGTTCAAGTTGATCAACTAAAGTTTTAGACAATTTTTTTTTCTAGTTTTTCTTTCATTTTACTGAACGAAACAATATGGAAATCGAAATCTATAAACTAAATATTATGAAAACGGGCCTGTATTGAGCGATTTTCGAAATTGGAAAATTGTGTGTGTGTGTGTGTGTGTGTGTGTGAGTGTGTGTGTGTGTGTATATATATATATATATATTAGTGACGTAAAATGAATTCGAGTCCACTGCTATTTTGGTAAATTAACACCTTTTAACAGTTAAAGGAACGTAGTTAAACTCGTTCCCGATTGGCCGAGTGTTAACTTCTCGCGAAAAGTCCCCGTTTTTGACACACATTCCAAACAACCTTTATTTACAATGGGACTTTTTTCTTTGGACCTTTAAAGGTCCGTATGTATATTCTCTTTACCTTATTTCTTATGATTTCACCTTCAAAAATATTTCTCTTGTCATGGTTTATCATGGTTTGTAGGAAATACCCAGATTCAGATTCGAAGATTTATTGGTTGGAGGATTTGGATTTGGAGAGCACCAATTTCGTCTATGATACACCACACACACACACACACACACACACACACACACACACACACTTTATTCGGAAACCATATCGGCCCCCAAATATTTCAAGTTGGTCTTGAGAGAGGAGAATAAAATGGTAATCTTGTAGTTGTTAGCCGCAAATTCTTCCAGGAAACTTAATGTTGTAAATTATTGAAATGAAAAAAACAATGAAACTGATTTTATTTAGATCACATATTATGCTTTAGGACATATTATGCTTTAGGACGTCCTACCATGTTTGAAACGACCTCTACAAATTAGGACGTCCTGCCATGTTTTAAACGACCTCTACAAATTAGGACATCCTGCCATTTTTAAAACGACCTCTACAAATTAAGACGTCCTGCCACATTTAAAACGACCTCTACAAATTATGACGTACTGCCATGTTTAAAACGACCTCTACAAATTAGGACATCCTGCCATGTTTAAAACGACCTCTACGAATTAGACGTCCTGCCACATTTAAAACGACCTCTACAATTAGGACGTCCTATCATGTTTAAAACGACCTCTACAAATTAGGACGTGCTACCATGTTTAAAACGACCTCTACAAATTAGGACATCCTGCCATGTTTCAAACGACCTCTACAAATTAAGACGTCCTGCCACGTTTAAAACGACTTCTACAATAAAAATAAAACAATTAATTTGTAACGTATAAACGCAACTTAAAAGTACACCAACCTAATTTGCGACGTTAAACAACAACAACATTACCAACAAAGCAGGATTTGGATATTGTGTGCGGTCTCTTAGTTTCCACAGTTTGGGGCAAAGCTATCTGAATACGCACTTTTCCTCACAGTTACAAAACTAAATGAAAAGATTAATGGACCTCTTGGTTAGGATTAAAAAATACTATAAAGAGTAAATAATTCTTTCTGCTGAGTACCAAGACAATAAATAAAGTTTTGGAGGTAATGACAGGTGAGTGTCCATTAACTGCTGGAAAAAACTCATCTTTCTCTCCCTATCAGAGAGTGCAAATCTCACTGAGAGTCGAGTTCTACCTCTCCCGCTACAGTTAGAACCGTCCTAACCATAGAACAGTGAATAATGTCGGCGTTACGGCCGTTTAAAAACGCCTTCTTAGAAGATAATGATTTATTTACTTACCTGACAGACGTTACGCGCTATTTATCTCTCCTTCCTCCTTCTTACATGGCCTTCTTCGTGGCCTTCTGCCGTGTACCACTAAATTCACTATCTTTCGCCATTTGTTACGATAGGAAGGGGCGAAGCGGGAGTTTGCGAGCACTCGATAAATATATGTCATCGACGCCTATTAATATTCCGGGAGGGCCTCCCGTCTGCATAAAATGATAGTCAAAAACCGCTTTTTCAAAATACATATTTGCTGACGCTCGCGCATGCAAGAGTGCCGCGCGGAAGTGCCACAAAGTAGGCACTGACTTTATTTTTTATATTTCTTCATTAATTCAATATTATATATATATATATATATATATATATACTGTGTGTGTGTGTGTGTGTGTGTGTGTATATATACACACAGCCGACTGTTTTTCCTATTTTTCATCCTCCTTTGAAGATATGTCGACATTAAGTGACAAGAAATCAAAGAAAAAAAATATATATATATATTTTTATCTCAAAAGCGATATAATATATTTTAGCCATTTTTTGCCTTTGTTCCTTCTAGACGTAATTTGGGAGATCCTAGAATCTAGACAGTTATTGCATCTTGTCTCTTTTTTTCTTTAATTCAACCTCTTTCTCACACGTCGTACATTGATAAAATTCTAATTGTGGGGTTCATCAGGTTTGTTACGCAAGCAAGTGTACACGGTCATGAAACGCTAAAGCTTATTTATATATGTATATATATATGTGTGTGTGTGTGTGTGTGTGTGTGTGTTACAGTGTTACAGACATGCGCGCAGACAGTCCCTGAGAAGTTTAATAAAAGGTTTTCATTATCTGATAAGCGAATTTTTTTTTTCAGATTTTAAAAATTAATTTTGAAAAAAAATTGTTCATTGCCTTCGGCTCTCTCTCTCTCTCTCTCTCTCTCTTTTCTCTCTCTCTCTCTCTCTCTCTCTCTCTCTCGTTTTGAAATACCAAACGTTTTGGAAGACTTGTTCTATCCGCATTGTTTCCTAAAATTAATGAATAAATAAAATATTAAAATTTTAAGTTATTAAAATAATGAAATTTTATTAAAATATAAAATTATTGGAAATAATTAAAATTTACCTGAAAAACATCATTAATTTGTTATTGTGTTTTTACTCATTTTTAAAACTATTTATCTGAAGGGGTGCGTCAATATAATATTATATATATATATGATGAAAAATTTTCACCACCAGCGTTCGAACCATTACCTCTTGAATAGAAGATGAGGGCATTAGGTGGTTGGTTCGAACCGAGGTGTGTGCCACAAAGTAGGCAGTGACTTTATTTTTTATATTTCTTCATTAATTCAGTATTATATATATATATAAGTGTGTGTGTGTGTGTATGATATATATATATATATATACAGGGTGGGGCACGGGAATCAAGTGTTTTTTGAATAGCTAGTAATCGGCCATTAGGAATGGGAGGGGCGTGCGGTAGGTAGCATTCCATTCCTGGGTTCATAGCATTTAACTTTAACTAACACTCACCTTTATCTTTCAGGTGCCATCATGGAGCAGTGGACGTTAGAACACCGCATGTTCGCGTATGATCATTTTGTTAGGAGTGGCGAGTCAGTGACAGCAGTTCAGCGTGCGTTTCGCCGCAGATTCAACATTCATCGAAATGACTCTGTTCCCGCTCGTGACACAATCTTACGTTGGGTTAACAATCTTCGAACAGGAGGCTCAATAATGAAAACAAAACCGAAGGGGCCGCAACGCACTGTGCGTACTCCAGAGAACGTTGAAAGGGTCAGACAAGCGATGTTGCAAAGCCCAGGCCGCTCTGCTCGGAGACATTCAGCTGCACTCGGAATCAGCAATCGTACTGTTAGACGGATTTTGCATGAAGAATTACATTTTCACCCATACAAGTTAGCGATGGTGCAGGAATTGAATGTAAACGATTGCCCCCAACGACTGAATTTTGCACAGGAAATGCTTGCACTTTATGAGCAGAATGAAAACATGATGGTGGTAATGAGTGATGAAGCCCATTTCCACCTTAATGGGGCCGTCAACAATCAAAACTGTCGGTATTGGGCTGCTGAAAATCCGCGACAACTCCATGAAAAACCGCTGCATAGCCCTAAGGTTACAGTTTGGTGCGCGGTGGGAAAGTTTGGCGTCATCGGTCCCTATTTCTTCGAACAAAATGGGGTTACCGTTACCATAACATCTGGGCGTTACATTGAGATGGTGAACACCTTTTTCATCCCTGAGTTACGAAGAAGGCGTATTGCTCGTCGACATTTGTGGTTTCAGCAAGATGGGGCCACGCCACACACCGCCAGAGCGTCAATGGCTGTTCTTCGCCCCCTGTTTCCCAACCATCTCATTTCGAGATTTGGTGACATTGCATGGCCCCCTCGGTCCCCTGACTTGTCCACATGTGACTTCTTTCTATGGGGGTACCTCAAGTCACGTGTCTACGAGGACAAGCCCCGTACATTAGATGCATTGAAGGAAGCGATCCGTCAACAAATCATCCAAATCAACAGAGACCTGCTGGGAAGAGTGGAGGCCAATTTTCGTAAACGCCTTCAACAATGCGTCGACGGCCAAGGACATCATATGCCAGATATAATTTTCGGTACATGATTATTATGACATGAAATGCTATGTTCTTACGAATGTTGTTCTACCAATATATTTTCTTTACAAAAATAAATATCATTTTCCTGATTATTCCAAAAACACTTGGTTCCCGTGCCCCACCCTGTATATATATATATATATATAATATATATATGTGTGTGTGTGTGATATATATATATATATATATATAATGAAAATTTCACCCCACCAGGGTTCGAACCATTACTTCTTGAATATAAGGTGAGGGCGCTAGGTGGTTGGTTCGAACCCTGGTGTGGGGAAATTTCATCATGCAAAATCGTGTGTGTTTATGCATAATATCCCATTTATTAGAGTCCAGTCCAGCCTTACACCGGATAATTTGAATGAAATGTTAGTCATTACCTCGAGTGCTGGAGGGTTAACACAAAAAATGCCTCTGAACGCAAATGTTATGCGTTTCCTCGGTTCTTGAAATGTATGAGGGGGTTGTGTCAACTTTTATGCAGTCCAAGTGTAATGGCTAGTTTCCTCACTTTCTATTCAAGAGGTGGTGGGCTCGAACCTTGTTGGAGCAATTTTTTTTATAATGGAAAATTGTCCGTGTTCATGCAGGATATATAATTTAGGGTGTCTCTTATTTTCGAAGTGTTGATATTTTTAGGTTGCGCCACCTCAACCAGTTCCATTGGTTGAAAAAAACATCACATATAAAATTTTTTTGGATTGAACAATTTTTAGAGGTCGCCCCCGCTTATTAAAGTTCATAAAATATAGCTATTATTTATGCAATTAATATTTGAAATTACTAGCAGTTGTCAAATATACTAAACATATGTTTTTAATTAATTAATCATCATATTTATGATGAATTCAATTAAATGAATATTTGTTTCGATAAAACAGCTTCAAACACGGGTCAATATAGTGGAGCCTGTGCTCTCATCGAAGCAAAATTGGGACATGATGTTTTGTACTTGCCTTGTAGACACCATGTTTTAGATTTATTGTTGGGAGCTGCATTTGAAGCAACATTGGGATCTACATCAACTGGTCCAGAGATATTGATCTTTAAGGGTTTTCGTGACAATTGGACTTCTGTTGATCAAAGACAGTTCCAAACAGGTGAGACAGACACGATTACTAAAGAAGCAATTATCCAGTCTAAAACTGAACTAATTCAGTTTGCTAGATCCCAGGCACCTATGCTACGGGATGACTATCAAGAACTTTTGGATCTGTCCATCATCTTTCTTGGAGGTGTCCCCAATAAAGGCATCAAGTTTCGTGCACCAGGTGCCATGCATCGAGCTCGCTGGATGTCCAAAGCGCTCTATTCTATCAAGATGTGGCTTTTTCGAAACCAGTTCAAGATGACTAAGACTGAAGAACGAGGAATTCGAGATCTTTCCCTTTTTTTCTGTTCTCATCTATATGAAGGCTTGGACAACATCCTCACTCCCTATTGAAACCCCATTTAATGACTGGCTCCTTATGAGGTCATTGATTAATTATCCTAACAAAAAGATTTCTGATGCAACTAAAAAAAAGCTCTAACCACTTATGGTACCTGTCTGAAGAAGCAGTTGGTCTTGCTTTCTTTGATGAGCGAATTATTACAGATGTAAAGAAAACGCATGGTAAAGGCATTAGAAGATGAGTCCACTGATAGACCACCCAAGCGTCCTCGGATTCCTGAATCGACCTTCTGCTCTGGTGAAGGACTACACCAACTTGTTACAAGAAATACTAGAGAATTCTTTACTAAGCTGAATTTGCCAGAAGGATTTCTGAACAAGGCACCCAGCACTTGGACATCCAACTGTGAATATTTAAGGGCCAGAGCTATTGTTGCAGCTCTATCTGTTGTAAATGACCGGGCAGAACGTGCAGTAGCTTTAGTTCAAGAGCTGAATAAGAAATTGACAGTGGGGGAAGAGCAGCTCCAGTTCCTGCTCCAAATTGTTGCAAAACACCGCCAGAGTCACCCAGTTCCATCAAAAACTGTTCTTCTCAAAAAATAACCATCAATGAGGTCGCACCTTAAAATACACCATATTGTATAATCATTGTATATTAAATAAATGTTGTATAAGGAAATAATGCTAATTAAAGTAATTAAAGTATGTAAATAGCACTGGCATTTTGAATTTATCTCTATATAATAAACTAATGGTTTTTTTTTGTAGCAATGCTTCATTGCTGATTGTATATAAAAAAAGAGCCAGGAAGGATTTGGATAGGAGAAAAAGGATTGGGATAAAGAAGGATTGAGGACCAAAGGATGAATTATAACAACATCAAGGATAGGTTAGAAAAGGATCAATGATAAATAAGAAGGCCTATACTTATAAAAACGAATCAAACTAAAAAAAGAAGGAAGGAATTATGTGTATAATGAGCATAATCATATGTCAGGAGCTATTATGCCATGGTCACCATTTTTATTAGCCGGGGGCGACCCCTAAATATGAGCCAATTTGTGTCAAACTTTCAAGTTTTAGTTTTTATGCTAAATGGAACTATTTTAGGGGGCGCAGATAAAATAATTCAACATTTCAATTTTTGACTACCCAATAAGAGACACCCTAATATATATATATATATATATATATATATATATGCAAATAACTGCAATGACCGCGCAGTATATAAATGAATAGAAACGACATAAGTATTAAGTATTAAGTATTAATACTTATGTCGTTTCTATTCATTTATATACTGCGCGGTCATTGCAGTTATTTGCGCATATTCACGATTTGCGAGGGTGCTCTCTGAGGGCATTGGTTTCTGCCCTATTTGGGAGAATTTCGATTTGTGATTGAGTGAGGTCCGTAGCATAATGGTAGAGCGTCCGACCGGCAATTGGAAGGCCCTGGGTTCGTTTCCCAGGCGGTTCGCCTCATTTTTCATTATTTCGTTATCTCTCCTCCTCGTGTGCAGAAACGTTCCTTAATACTTATGTCGTTTCTATTCATATATATATATATATATTTCAGCTTTTTAGACTGCTGCATAAGTTACCTCCAAGATGTTCAGCTTCACAAATGTTCGATAACCGCAATATCTCGAGCCTCCCAGAGGTAACAAGACTTGCTCAATACACTCGAATACAAAGTATTCAAAATTGAGACAGTCTATTTGTACAATCTATTTATCAGTCCTGCTTTATTTTATCTTCTAAATAATTATTATGAACCTCCATTTAACACCAAAACCGGCATTTTTCATTATATATATTTTTTATTTTTTCATTTTTTATTTTTTTTTGGAATTCGCTTTTTGAGTTGTATTTTATTATTATTTTTACTTATTACTCGTTTTATTACGTTTATTTATTTATTATTTCTTTTTTTTTGTTTAGTCCTAATTTTTTTTAGTTTTTTAATTTATTGGTTAATTAATATTAATTAGTCGTATCGTTTATTACCTTGGTGAACATTGTAGTTATTTTATGGGATTTATCTCGTGCCAATGAAGATTATTATTATTATTATTATTATTATTATTATCATATATATATATATATATATGTGTGTGTGTGTGTGTGTGTGTGTGTGTGTGTGTATATATATATACACACACACACACACGCTTTTGTTTATTTTTGTTGAATTCGAATGACGGTTCAGGACGGTTCACTCGCCGTCGACTCCTCTGCAGTATCCCTCCTCATTTATGGGATTTGGTGGAGGACGGAATTGGTTTCTACTTTCACCCTGTCCTTGTAGCTAACTACGCGTGGCTGGTCCAAGGTTTTGCACAAGCACCCGTCCGGTTGGTTGTTGAGTGTATTTGGGTTGATGTACTGGAGGTTTCTCAGTTCTTTTGGCAACGAGTTAAGAAGTATTTGAAGAGTATTTTCGATATTCGTTTTTATGGTCCCCTGTCCCCCGTAGAGGGAACAGTACAGTACTACCTCTTATTCCATTGTGGTTCTATTTCATCTGTAAAGCATGGGGCATATCCTTTTAGTATTTTCCATATGTATATTATTGTGTATCGCTTGCGTCCTTTTCCCAGAGAGTAGAGAGTTTCAGGGATTGTAGTCGAGACCAGTAATCTTCACCTTACGTTTCCTCTGTCTTAGACGTAAAAGTCCTTCGTATGACTTCCATGTTTGCAATGTCTCGTTTTCTCTATGGGATTCTGAGTATGGAGTAATACTCGTTTATTGGTAAGACTAGACTCTTCCATAATTTGAGCATGCTGTTTGCTTTTCTGCTTTGGAAGCTCTTCCAGATGATTCCCATTATTTTCAAGCTGTTGTGGTTTTAATAATATGTTAATTTTAATGTTATGCTCTCTGAATTCTTCATCCTATAAAATTAATACTTTATTAATATTGACATTAATACTGACGTGTGAGTTTGGTGTAATCTCTTTGTCTTGTAGTGTGTTGTACCCTTTATTCTGTGGCTCTTTGTTGTTACCACATCTTAATGAGTTAAATTTTTTCTTCGTTGAATTTCATATTGTTGTCTTTGATCGAACCTGAATAGCTTTTCAACGTAATTTTGCAAATTTTTGTCACATTCATTTGATATTTTCTTACGTTTCTTTGTGTCTTCCACGAAACATGATACGACACTGCCATATATATATATATATAATATATATATATATAAGCAAACAACCACAGGGAAAAGGAAAAGGAAATACGAAATCCGAGCGCTTTCGTGATATATTCGCTGAAGATGTGAATATATCACGAAAGCGCTCGGATTTCGTGTTTCTTTTCCTTTTCCCTGTGGTTGTTTGCTTATTAAAAAGATCACGTGTTATTCTGTGATTTTATTGCATATATATATATATATAATATATATATTATATATATATATATAATATATTATATATATATATATATATTATACACTGGGTGGTGGAAAAGTCGCTCACCATAAGAATTTTCAATGTTGACTATATAATTATTTTTTCTTTTAGGTAGGGGATGGTTGCGAAATTAACAATAGACGAGAGGGTGAGCTTGGTTTTAATGTATAGAATACCAAGTACTACAAATCGATCAACCGGTACAGAATTTAAATTCTGAATCGGTACAGATTAAATTCTGTACCGATTGATCGAATTGTAGTACCTGGTATTTCATACATTAAAACTAAACTCACCCTCTCGCCTATTGTTAATTCCGCAGCCATCCTT
This sequence comes from Bathynomus jamesi, assembly GCA_023014485.1. Classification (NCBI taxonomy): domain Eukaryota; kingdom Metazoa; phylum Arthropoda; class Malacostraca; order Isopoda; family Cirolanidae; genus Bathynomus; species Bathynomus jamesi. The sequence continues at coordinate 1,201,464 of JAJOZX010000278.1, read as the reverse complement.
CTACATAAAAGAAAAATAATATATTATAGTCAACACTGAAAATTCCTATGGTGCGCGACTTTTGTGTCACCATGTATATAATAATGGTATACATTATCGCTATCCTACACATGCAAAGATGTAAAAAAAAGGTGAACGAATGAATTACATATAAAAACCACAATTCTCAGGATACAACCAATTACTAGATTTAAAACTTACCTACTTTTGTTGTCGTTACAAGTAAACACGAGTGAATGTAAGATAAAATAAACATGATTACAAGTGCAGCAAGTTACCTCATCCACAACCAACCAGCGATATTATGTATTACACAAACAATAACCTCTTCGTCAGTACCATGGCATTCAATTAAGCCCTTTATATATATATATATATATATATATATATATATATATATATATATATATATATATATATATATATATATATATATATATATATATATATATTCTGTGTGTGTGTGTATATATATATATGTAAACCGCGTTAAAGTACTTAGGACTCGTTTGTGTGGTAGAATGGCATTGCATTCTCTCATACAGCGGAAGTTGATTCTGTTGGTCCCTTCCTATAAATGAGAACAGCAACAACAAGGAAGCCTTTGTCTCGCGGAGAAGTTTGAGCCCCATTTGGCTTGTAATTACGTTTGCTTAATGAATCTCGGTATGAGAGAAAGGATTGAAATGGACCAAACACGAATGGAAGCCTCCGGCGAGGAGCGATGCTTCTTCCTCGAATCCCACAAATGTATAGAACGAATAATTTAAATAATAATAACCTGAAAATTTGACCAAAAGGGTTACAGCTCAATTAGGTCTCTTCGTACCCTGTTAAGTACATGTAGATTAAGTTACTTAGTATATTTATGTATGTAAAATATACATTTTAACTGCAAACAACACACAGTATAATTAATGTAAAGAACGACGCTTGTGTAGAAGAGCGTTCCGCACAAGATGAGGAGGAGAACGAACAAATGAAAAATGAGGTACCACCCGGGAATCGAACCCGGGATCATCCGATTGTCTGTCTGTCAGATATGCTATCCACTACACCATGGACCTCGATCAATCACAAATATGTAAAAATATGTATGTATGTAAAATATGTATGTACAGTATGTACAGGGTGTTCCCTAAGTCACGCAACCCTCCCCCAAAAAACTAATATATATATAAAACGTTATTTACACTGGGTTGCACGACTTTAGAAACACCTTTTATAAAGGAGAAAAACTGCCGTCTGTACCGAAGATTAACTGCTAAATAAGCTATTTCGTTTATCTTCGATCGTTCATCGTGTTCCCAAACTGAGAAACAACAGAGGGAATTCATAGCGTGATAAAAAAGCAATATCACTCTTGGATCTTCGAATAATTTCGCCAAACGAACTTTCTCACTGCGATCATCAACGAATCGCGATTCTTTTAAGGGAAAATGAATGCCCCCGCTAGTTCGCTCATTCTGTTTGGAGAGATTTACACTGTTGCTATTTGTTTTTTGCCGGTTTTTCACACACTTCTTAGAACTGTTCAGATATCCTCTTTCGTCATTAGTTCATAAGAGTTTGTTATTAGAAATTGTATAATAGATAAAGCCGAAGTAACTACAGTGTAAAAATACATTTACGAGGTCAGAAATCTTACTCATCTACTTCTGTGTGTGTGTATATATATATATGCTATCTGATCTCTCTGATACGAAAAAAAATTCAAGAGGCACTGGCACTGTGAACCTAAGGACTCCTCTTCCATGCAAATCATTCGACTCTCATTTCTTTTATTTCTTCATTGCAGGAATTCAAAATGGATTCTATCTATTTTAGGAGGGTAAAAATCGAAAGTTAATCAATAAATATTAATGATAATTATATGTATTAACTCTATAAAAAAGTATTATGAAACTATGAATATTTGTATTCTAATTATGAAGGTTAGTCCATGGCCATACATTACTAGAGTTTTGCTCATTATTCTCTGCATTTTACACGATCGTTCGTTTTCAAGACGAATTTACTCCCGTAAATACACAAGAAAAGAGAATATACTGTATATATATATTTATATATATATATATATATATATATATATATATATATATATATATATATGCATGCAGTGTGTGTATATATATATATGTATATATATATGTGTGTGTGTGTGTGTGTGTGTGTGTGTGTATACAGTATAATAATTAGGCCTTATTGTTGTGAAGAGAACCCGATGGGTAATATCTAATGCTCTCCAACAGCACACTTTCGTACCTTCAACTAAATCCAGCTTAAGAATGGACGAAATGTACTGTACTGCACAATACACTCTACTGTACAATAGGAAAGTTTGGATCTTATTAAAAATTTGGACTGTCAAATGTTTTTGAAAATTTTGTCACTAGTACAGTTTTTTATGCTGATTCTAAATATGCAACTCATTTTTTGCGGAAATAAATATTTAACATTTTATTTGCGCTTGTTTGCAGGAATAGTGCCCGCTTCTCCATACAAACTCGCAAAAAACAGTAATTTTTGTTGTTATTAATGTTTATTTGTTGCCTGCTTAAACCTAGTTTAGTGTGAATATTATTGTTGTAGCGTGAGCATATGATAATGCAGTGCTGTAATCTATCTACTTGCGAGTTGCCTCCGGTCAATTGAATGTCCTGTTAGGTCAATTGAATGCCCGGTTAGTTCAACTGTACGCCCTTGACGATTGGTTAGGTTTAGTCGTGATATTTTCGTTACTAACGAAAATATTATGACTCAACCTAACCAATCATCAAGGGCGTACAGTTGACCTAACCTGGCATTCAGTTGACCTAACCTGGCATTCAGTTGACCTAACCAGGCATTCAAATGACCGGGGAACATTAATAACAACAAAAATTACTGCTTATGCGAGTTCGTATGTAGAAGCTGGCACTATTCCTGCAAACAAACGCCAATAAAATGTTAAATATTTATTTCCGCAAAAAATGAGTTGCATATTTAGAATCAGCATAAAAAACTGTACTAGTGACAAAATTTTCAAAAAAATGTGGCACAGTCCAAAATTTTTAATAAGATCCTAAAGTTTCAAAATTTTGAAATTTAGCTTGCGTCGCTCATTTTAAACAATTTAAATCAATTAATTAAATTAATTCCAATCTTTATAATTAGTATTCCCTTTAAAACGTAACTAGTACGCCATACGATCTTAATTTTCACGCCCGCATTTGAATGGGCGTAAAAGAAACGCCGTCCGTGGGGCATACGTTCCGCCCGTACATACAGTATCGAAAGGGTTAAGTTTTTCCGTTAATTTACATCGTAATTTAACATTTTAAGCGAAAAACATTGTAAAATTTTCATTTTTGCCCTCAAACTGCCGTCTGTGGCGTATACATTTTGCTCCAGCACCCCTCCCCCCACCCCGTTTCGAACGGTTTAAAAATACTGGTGGAACAGGTTGTCTGTTCCTTATCGATTTCCTTGAAAACACAACTTCAGCATGGATTTAATTAAACTCAAGAGCCGCAGCACTGTTTTCCAAAATTAGAAACCGCTAAAATCCAAACCGCAGTGCATGCTCGCATTTATGGAGTAATCTTATGTTAATAACTGGTCAGGAAGAAATGCAGAAACTGGAACAGGATTCAAGCCAGACCAATGTGGCTTATTGCGCTAATTCCTGGGTTATCATTACCAGCAATATCGGGAGTCGAACTCCCGATCTCAACGTCCGGAGCTATTGAAGAATAGGGACCCCAGCCTTCTTTAGTTTTAGGCTTATAAAGCTAACTAACGAAAATATCACGACCTAACCTAACCAATCGTTAGGTTAACTGTACGCCCTTGACGATTGGTTAGGTTAGTTCATGATATTTTCGTTAGTTAGCCTTATAAAGCTAACTAAAGAAGGCTGGGGTCCCTATTCTTCAATAGCTCCCAACGTCCTTATAGGAAAATGGTGTTACCCGTTGAGCTATGGACACTGGCAACTTCTTTAGAACTGGTGCGACCCCGCGGAAATACAGGGTAGTTTCACATTTCGAAAATCTCCTTACGAGGTCTCTCTGCTGATATTTTGAATGATTTTGGTACAGTAAGTTCTATTCTCTTATTCAACAGTGGATCCTAGGGTCTTTGTTGGTCTGAAACATTATAACATTATAACATTATATTAATTTCAACATATATTTCACGATAACTGAATATGGTGAAAAACTATCATTAGTTTATAAATTATAACTTGCGTTTTAGTTTTTATATTAAAAATTATTTAAAATTCATTTTTAACTATTTAGAAAAAATTTTAATTTAAAATATTTTAATTTAAAATATATTTTTTAGTAATATTTTAAAGAATAATTTTTAATTTTGATTTTGATTTCCGTGTCGTGTTTTCTGACGTTGAATATTTTCTTAATATTATTTCAGAAGGCGCATATGGAAATATTTTTAGCGTAGCAAATCTCCGCAGGTTATTTGTTTGTAGCTGGAGTAAATATGAGTGTTTCTATAATCCAAGGCAAAGTTCACACACACACACACACACACACACACACACACACACACACACACAAAAGAAAAACAACGCTGCATAGCTTAAATTTACTGTAAACAGTTGATCACCTGAAGATCAGGGCTCCCAGCCTTCTCTAGTTAGCCTTATAAAGCTAACTAACGAAAATATCACGACCTAACCTAACCAATCATTAGGTCAACTGTACGCCGCCCTTGACGATTGGTTAGGTCGCGATATTTTCGTTAGTTAGCCTTATAAAGCTAACTAAAGAAGGCTGTGGGCCATGATCTTCAGGTGATCCGAAAACAGTTCAAACATTGTTCTTGGCTTCCAGCCCTGAAAAAAACATTTTCCAAAAACTTTAACTTTTTGGACTGAGGGTCTAATTTTTATTTTCTTTCGGGGGTAAATAAATTTTCCTTTTAATATTTTAATAATGAATTGAAAGAAAAATATACTAATCTTAATCAAGAATAGGTTGCATTGGGGGAAAGTTTTATAAAGATGTCACACTGAAAATCTGGAACGTTACAATGACATTTACCGAGCTTCTAGAATTTGACTAACTCTATAACGGAGTCATTAATGAGGGTGAATTAATCAGTCTAAAGTCATATTAAATCCAGAGAATCATTCAAGATCTTCGGCTAATCATTAAGAATTATTACCTGAACATCTTTTAGTTTTTTAATAATGTACCATGATTTTATGGTTTAATTTTTCCAATGTTGTCGAAACTCATGGTACTTATTTTATGTTCAAACCATGTTGTAACTGAATCAGTATTTACATCCATATATATATATATATATATATATAATAGCATGGTTAAAAATGACTGCCAACTTGGCACTTAGAAATTGAGCAATGGTTTACTGTGAGGGCACTAATTCAAATAATTTAGCTGGTTGTCACATGAGCTCAAATTCTTAAGATAATATTAATGCATAATTATTCTAATATACTATTCAAAATAATTAAGAAAAACTATATTTTGTATATTTAATATTTATAGAGTTTCTTCAGTAATATTTGACTAAAACGTAGCGCACTTATATTCTCTCTCTATCTCTCCTTCTTAGAGAGAGAGAGAGAGAGAGAGAGAGAGAGAGAGAGAGAGAGAGAGAGAGAGTTAAAATTGATTATTTTTAATATGAAAGAAAATAAACGTAAAGTTAGTTGGTTGGCAAAATATCTTAAAGAAAAAGGGAATTATAAATTTTCCTTTCCTGATAACGTGATTTCGTACAAATTCATTTTTTCTACAAAAGGTAAATTCGTACGACTCTCTTGCACTAATTCCTAATTTAAAATTCCTCAAAAATTCTTTATATTCTTTTGAGAATTATTTGAAAGAAAATAAATTATATTTTCTCTTGTTTGTCTTCAATTTAGAAAAAATTATTTATTCCGGTTTCCGATTCTTTTTCCCTCTTGTTTCTTCTTCTTTTTCTTCTTCTTCTGTTTCTTCTTCTGCTTCTTCTTCTTCTTCTTCTTCTTCTTCTTCTTCTTCTTCTGCTTCTTCTTCTTCTTCCTTGTAAGAGAGACAGATGTCAATTCTGCTGAAAGTGTGAAGTTGTCTTAATGAGGAACAAGTGTTGGCGTAAAAACCTCTGTAAAAAATAATAGAAATTGATGGTTTCGATACAGATGTCGATCAATTTCAGAGCTGAATTGTTGACTCGCAATTGTGTATATATATATATATATATATATATATATATATATATATATATATTATATAATATATATATTATATATATATATTTCCCTAATGAGGTGTACTGCTGAATACACGAAAGCCTTGCAATCATTTTTCTTTTTCCTTGTGAGTTTGCATCATATATATATATATATATATATATATATATATATATATATATATATATATTATATATATATAATTATATATATATATATATATATAAAGCAATTAGGTTTTCAAAAGGAGACGATGAGG
>JAJOZX010000278.1:1185000-1192500 GCA_023014485.1 Bathynomus jamesi | reverse complement strand
ATTCCGTCTAATGTTACCAAATTATTCTTAACAATATATATATATATAAACACGGTTAGGTATTACAAACACGGTTAGGTAGTTATATATATATATATATATTATTTATTTATTTATTTATATATATATTTATATATATATATATATAGAATAGAAACGACATAAGTATTAAGGAACGTTTCTGCACACGAGGAGGAGAGATAACGAAATAATGAAAAATGAGGCGAACCGCCTGGGAATCGAACCCAGGGCCTTCCAATTGCCGGTCGGACGCTCTACCATTATGCTACGGACCTCACTCAATCACAAATCGAAATTCTCCCAAATAGGGCAGAAACCAATGCCCTCAGAGAGCACCCTCGCAAATCGTGAATATGCGCAAATAACTGCATTTTTCATTATTTCGTTATCTCTCCTCCTCGTGTGCAGAAACGTTCCTTAATACTTATGTCGTTTCTATTCATTTATATACTGCGCGGTCATTGCAGTTATTTGCGCATATTCACGATTTGCGAGGGTGCTCTCTGAGGGCATTGGTTTCTGCCCTATTTGGGAGAATTTCGATTTGTGATTGAGTGAGGTCCGTAGCATAATGGTAGAGCGTCCGACCGGCAATTGGAAGGCCCTGGGTTCGATTCCCAGGCGGTTCGCCTCATTTTTCATTATTTCGTTATCTCTCCTCCTCGTGTGCAGAAACGTTCCTTAATACTTATGTCGTTTCTATTCATTTATATACTGCGCGGTCATTGCAGTTATTTGCATATATATATATATATAACTTGATATATATTAGGTTTGGGAGTGTTCGTTTGATGAAGGAGGGAATTGCTCTCGGCTGTTTTCCTCCCACCCTCGCCATGGAAAGGTTTTGACAATATCGTGCTTTTTTTCGATGTCAGATGAAGAATAGCGGTGAAAGGTCGTATCTTGAATTTTTACGTCTCCAGTGTTGAGGTTTCTTCTGGAAAGTTACATGTTGACCACATCGCAACACTACTTCCCGTTGGATCAGCGAGGTTTAGCGACACTGGGTATTTTTTTAGTCGTTGAGTGGTGACCATCTTCCGTATCCAAATGACGTGGCGAGCAGTAGATATAGTTTGGATCACCGTCACATGACCTTTGCCTCTACGAAGGAGGTTGAACAACTAGGAAAATTGTTGTTATCCTTCAAGGTGATAATTTGTGATCTTTTATTTCTTAATTATTTTACGCTTTCTTTGAAGGTTTAATGTCAACTTTTTTTTATGTATTTGATTCATAAACTTTTATTATTGGGGACTTTAATTTGCAATCGACTAAATAGTAAAGTCTATTCTCATCACCACACCGACATCATCTCATTACCACAATCATCATCATCTTTAAGAGTCCTTGTCATGTTGCCCTAACGGTGTGGCACCGTTTGTGAAGATCCAGTGTTTCTAAAAGTAGTTACTAGGATATTATGAAAGATGTATTGTATTCTAATGTCAGGGAACATTAGTTTTTAATTGTGATTTCTTACTATTTCTTCAAATGCAAACACAAACTCCTTAAACCATTTGAAAGTGTCCACTTTTCTTTAGAGTACCCACGATTAATACGTGGATTATTTGTTAAACACATTCTTTGGGTAAAAGGACATCAATCTACTTTATTTTCGAACCGACCTTCATCTCTCTTCAGGATGAAGGAGAGCCGCTTTCTGCTCTCATCCTGCTCTCGTAACCTGATCCAAACAGCTGGCCATAGACTTGTCTGAGTACTGTAGCTTGGTTGGTAATTTACCTTTTGAATGTACCTCAAAACACTCTCTCTCTCGATATATATATATTTTTTTTTATTTGGGTTGTTTAACCTCCTTCGCAACATGTAAGGTCATTAAGGTCATATGACGGAGGGGACCTACAGCTTTACGTGGGATCCGAACCACGGGTCGCTACATAATCTGGGCGCGGAGGACGGTCTCCCATCCAACTACTACCCAGACCCAATGTCGCTTAACTTCGCTGATCTCCGGGAAGCGGTGTTACGACATTGGCCACGACATAGTCCATATATATATATACATGTATATATTGTAGCCTAAGTAATACATTACATTGAAAATTTACATATTTACATAAGATTGATTTTAATGTGACTTAAAATTGCTAGACAATTTTATAGATTATCCAAAATAGGCTTCTTATGTTTATCTAAATTCCCAGTTCGGCGCTAGACTAAACGATTCAGACAAGCTAAATTTGAATAGAATTCTTTCTTTATTCAAAGTCGGAGCGATACCTTGTATGCGTTTATCGTTTCCTTATTATCATTAAAATAAATAATGCAAGATTTAACACGGAAAAATGGTTCATACAACTGGGAAATTTATATACAGTTGGAGCCGAATGTAAAGTTGAATTTTTATTGGCAAAGAAATTGTTTTCATTGTAAATAGAGTTCTTTCTTTAAAATAATATTCAACTTGCATTTAGAATATGCATAAATTATATAAGCATTGAAAAGGAAAGAGAGAAGCTTCATATGTGATATTTCGTCTTCCTTTACTTCTAAACCCTGGAGACCCGAAAACGGTTCTCGCAACACAATTTAAACTTTTATTCAAAAAGGAAAATGATTGATAAAAATTTCCATACTAATAATAAATTGTAGTACCACAATAGACAATACATCCCAAATGGAATTATTTTAATCGTAGATTCGAAGAATTGCCTTTCTTTCAAAGGAAGAAATTCGTAATTGAACATTTTTGCAATTCTAAATTGTAATTTTGTGTTGCGCGAACGGCCGGTTGCCATAGAAACAGCTCCAGTATACATTGATTAAACTTCGCTAAGCACCTCTCGCAACCAGTCCGCACAGCATCCTTAAATTTGGCGAGGAATTAAATTTAGCGCTCATTAACTTCAAGAAGTTTGTAATTATAAATACAATATAACTGATATTTCCGCTCTCCTGGCTTTCTAAGCAATAAACGCAGGGCTCTTTTATGAAATTTTATTATATATTTGATGACAATACGAGTTAAATTAAAACTCCCAAAAACCTATTTTGTACTCACTAATTTACCTTTTTTCAAAGAGAAAGAATGGAACGCCATTGAAGAATAAGAAATCCCTTAAAACTAGGACTAAAAAAAATTATCATTACGCATATATATATATATATATATATATATATATATATATATATATATATATATAATGCCAGTTGCAGTGTAGAACAAGTATTGAATTATTGAGAAAGCATAACCAAGTACAAAATTCTTAGAAAATATTAAAAACTAAAATTAAGCGTAATTGCCATTTTGAATAATAATCTTTGTAAACATTTGACTTCGTAATTTGGAAAAGGGAAAACATATATTATTAACCTTTAGTTCCAGTTAACAGACTTTTATTGAATTTTAACAGACTGAAAGCAGACTTGTTATCTGTTTCCATGTAGTAATTACTGGACGGGGTTTGATGTTGTGGGGACAACAGCACAGTTCCGCAGCTGTTATTCTTGCAATTAGAATCATTTTTCTGTTTATCAAACTCCCCCTGTCCCTATATATATATATATATATATATATATATATATATATATATATATATATATATGCGTGTGTGTGTGTGTGTGTGTGTTGTGTTATGTGAGCTAGATAAAATGCCAAGCATCTTTTTATACCTCCTACTAGAAATTGAACTAAATTTTATTGTTTACCTCCAAATATCATATAAAAACCTTACGTCTACACAACATCAAACACTAAAAAACCAAATTGTTTTTTAAGATATTTAATTTTTAATTTTTAATAATTATTTTAGGAAGTAATTTCGATTATTATTTGTGGTTATAACTTTATTGTAGGATAAAAAGATTTTTTTCCAACGTGTAGTTGTAGAAATTGCATCACCATGGTAGGAAATAATTGCTTGTACGATGAACCTTTTTATCTATTTGCAATGGAAATTTATCTATTTCTATTAGAAATAGATAAAGTGTAAATATCTCAAAGATCTTATCATTTTAAGAGAACCGTATTTAGTTATATCCTAACCTCCACCGATACAGGTACTTAGTAGGTAATGTCTTAACGCAGCTTCCATCGATCAGTAAAGATAAGCGACATTAGATCTGACTAGTGTTTGGATGGGAGACCGTCCTTTGCGTTCATATTATGTAGCGACCCGTGGTTCGGATCCCAGTAAAGTTGTAGGCAATGTTCCCTCTAAGGTGTGCGCGTGTGCGCGCGCACACGCGTTGTGAAACCCGCGCACACAGCAAAATAAAATGCGTACAGGCTCAAGCGTATCATGAGTCACGACAGTAAATGAAGTAATTTCAAAAATTTCAGTTTAATGAATTGTATAAAGAACAAATTAAGAAACCGCTTGAAAGAAAATCATTTGGACACGCTCATGCGGATTAAAAGTTACCCGAATGATGACGGACGTATTAATCTTCATAGAGTTTATTTGGAATGGGCAAATGCTAAAGATCGTAGGGAAAAATCATAATCATACTTAAATGAAAGACAATTTCATTTAATGTTATTTTGATTATATTTTATTTTATTGAATTTTATTTTTTTTATTTTATTCCTATTTTGTGAATGGATAAAATCACGTATTAATCTTGATAGTCTATTTTAAATTGCTAAATGCTAAAAATTGTTTTGAGAAATGCTAACTAAAATAGTCATTTTCAATTAATGTTATTTTTATTTTATTTCTTTATTTTTTTAAATTTTATTTTACTATTTTTTATTTTATTCATATTTTTAGAATGGATAAAATGTTTTCTCTTTTGAGAATATATAATATCGTAAACAGTTTTTTAATATCTATTTAATAGTACCGTAATGATCGAACTATCACCTTATGGAAATAATATTTATTAAGTATTTAATATTTATATATATTTTATTTTGAAGATAATAGTGCTCGGAAAAGTTTGCACAATTTTTCACCATGAATCTAAATGTAGGCCCAACGAAAATTTCTTGCGCACACGGACTAAAAAAAATTAGAGGGAACATTGGTTGTAGGTACCCTTCGTCCTATGCCCTTACGTGTTGCGAAGGAGTTCAAACAACCCCCATTAACCATGCGCATAGTTTAAAACATTCTACGGGACTTTCCAATCGTATTTCATTTACTTTATTTTTAAATTTTATATTAATTTTTAATTTTTACAACTTTCTCTTTTGTACAACTAATAACTGTTTTCTCTGCCAAGTATTATCAATAATATTTATAATAATAAAATCATGACTTCTTGTATATAATAAATAAATAAGTAAAAATTCCTTAGGTTAAGTAGTTTGAAGTTTCGTGCTATCCTTTATTTTCCACTTGGGTACACGAGATAAGTGTACGCATGGTGTGAATGAACTCTGAAGTTATTTTTTTCATTATACTTTTTTCTACCGTCCCCTAAATCTTCTTTCGCAACTATTTTCTCTCAGCAGTGGCTGGCGGAAGAGGAGGAGGGAGAGAGCCTTGTCTGTTCTATACTTTACTGTTACTATCATATTATTCCTGCGGGAAAGCTTTACACGTCTATAAGTGTAAGCATGGTATCAGTTTACAGTGTTCTTTTTTTCATTGCTATTTCTAACTTATCTACTTCCTTCTTGGACTAGCCTAGAGTGGATCTTCGAGTCTTTGTCAGCTCGTAACTCTGTAACTCTATAACAGTGCTTCCATTTTGTACAAAACTGTGTTCAAATAAGTGACTTTTTCCTTATATTTAGTATAAAATATGGCAATTTTTAATCTCTATTTTTAAAATGTTATTTATTTAAAGTTGGACTCTGTGTTCGTAATAATTCATGATTCAAACATGTTTCAATCAATGTGACATCATTTTCCATTAAATAATACAGACGCGGGTATAAAACCAAAGGCAAATACGTGTGAGAATACATTTTTTTTAAACACACAAGACATTCCTTTTACACACACACACACATATATATATAATATATAATATATATATATATATATATATATATATAAAGGGAAACCAATTTAGTATGTAATTATCAGAGGACACATTTATGACGTACGTCAGTAGCGGAAGCAAAAAAGAACTTGTGAAGCAAGAGCTAGACTGGCAAACTCAATCCAGCATCCGGAGGTCAACAATAATGCTCTCATTGAAGTGGGAAATTGTCTCAGCGGGAAGACGCTTTTCTACACACTATCAAACAGGGAGGGAAAGAGAGAGAGAGAGAGAGAGAGAGAGAGAGAGAGAGAGAGAGAGAGAGAGAGAGAGAGAGCCAGAGAGAGAGAGAGAGAGAGAGAGAGAGAGAGAGAAAGACAGAGAGACAGACAGACAGACAGACAGACAGACAGACAGAGATAGAGACAGAGACAGAATTCTTTCAACATTCGTAATAATACTTCTTGGGTACAAGTGACCAAATTGTCAAAGAAAATTTTCACACGATCTTTGTTGAAAAGCTTTTGTCCAGAATAATCGTCTTGAAAAGCTGTTCTGGGAAAACTAGGACCGATTTTAAACCGGTGCCAGTGCCACGGGAGAAATCCTTATGGCGTTTTAAACTCGTTGGCACTTCCACGTACGACTAAACTTTAGATGGCTTACCTTGCACTTAACGTTGAAATGAATAAAAAGCAATTGAAAAAAAGGATTTTTATTATTTCATAAGGGAAATGCAAGTTGCTTTTAGTGTTTCCACTTTGGGCTTGGAAAGAAAGCAAAACATTTTATATATATATATATAGAAAGAGAGAGAGAGAGAGAGAGCGCGCGCGCGCGCGCGCGCGCGTGTGTGTGTGTGTGTGTGTGTGTTTAAGAAATATGTAAACTAAAAATATTCTTTAATGAATATTAGGTAGTAGTAGTAGTGTCAACTAACTAGGCTTTATCTTAAAGCTTGAAGTTTCCTCCTTTGTGTGATATACAGGACATTTTACCACATTTTTATATTTTTCTCAGTTTTGAAAATAATTCTAAGGGGGTGATAAAAAATCTGGAAGCAACAGTAGGAGACGAGAGTTACAGTTCACCTAAAAAGTGTTAACCATCTCTGTCTACAACATCTACTGAAGGTGTTCACCACCCTTTTCGGCAAAGGATGATAGAGTCGGAATCGTTCAGTGTTCTTGGTGAATGGTAAATGTTTCAGAGTTACCAAACTGGACACCAAGTTCGTGTTTTCGGGCATCAAGCAAGAACTCGTCTCCTACCGGCGTTTCCCGAATTTTTTATCACGACTTCATGGTTACTTCCTAAACTAAAAGAGATATCGAAATGTGGTGAAATGTAATGTATACCACTCGAAAGAGAGAATTTTAAGCCTTAAAATAAAGACAAGCCAGATGTCATGAACTATGATTATCTTAAAGTTTGAAAATGCGCAAGGTTTAGATCATCAATCTTATTCATATGAAAAATCAAAGGTTTTAAAAGAAGATATAATTGATTTATAGAAATAATTTGTAATGATTTTTTATTATTATAATAATTAATAAGAATAATATATTTAAATCTAAC
>JAJOZX010000278.1:1040000-1180000 GCA_023014485.1 Bathynomus jamesi | reverse complement strand
AGATTTGTAGTAATAACTTCAAGCTAAATATATGCATTTGTGGATGTATTTTTTAATGAATTTTCTCTGTTCTGTGAGAAGTTGGACAGTCGTCTAGAAAGTAACTGTACATTATTTCTATTGTGAAGTGTTTCTGGTTTTGATAGAGCGTTCTTAATAAAGTGGTAATCATTGAACATTAATCTTACTAGCAAAAATACCGCCCTACGGGCGGTTTTTGCTATTTCCTGCGGAAGGCTTGGAGCCCTCGGCCAATTACTTCATCTGGGAAATGAATTTTCTTACCTCAAGGTATTATTTCCTGTTATAAAATATAAAAAAGAACACTTCATCATAAACTTATCTTTATTTCATCACTGAAGAATCTCCTTGTAGACATAATTGTCAACAAATACTCCCTTTTCATTTCTTTCTGTCAGGACTTTCAGCAAAAGATCGGCGCTACCCCCGATTTTGCTAGATCTGCGGTACTTGGGCATTCGGCCCAAACCGAATCGAATTGTGGGCCTACGGCGTATTTTATTTTGAACATCATTCCTATCCCTCTTACCTTGGGCCTCAGTAATTGGGGTGCCTGCGGCGCTCCAATTACTGTCGGTTCAATTATTTGGTCAATGAAACTATAGAAAAGAACGCAGCCATGAAAATCTAAAGATTCAGAAATCTTGATACAATGAGCTCAAATGTGAAGCTTAAGATTTTCATGATTGTGTTCTTTTCTATAGTTTTATTAACCAAATAAATGAATTGACAGTAACTGGGGAGCCTGCGGCCCCCCAATTACTGGGGGTTCAATTATTTTGTCAATAAAACTATAGTCATGAAAATTTTAAGCTTCACAAATTTTCTTGACACAATGTGAAGCTCAAGATTTCCATGGCTGCCTTCTTCTTTTCTATAGTTTTATCGCGGTGCTGGGGCTTTCGGGCTTAGTAATTGGTGGGGGAAGGGGTGGGGGCTGGTCACACATGTATTTTCGTTCATTACTCATCACCCCGATCCACCATACGAAGTTTGATCGAAATCGGTTCAGAAACGTAAAAGTTTTTTCTGCGGACACACACACACACACACACACACACACACACACACACACACATTTTCGATAAATCTATATTATAATGGAGGTAAATGCGATATATATTTTAGCTTCAAATTTTCATTTTTCTACAGTTATAGCAATATAATGTTCAATAGGATTTACTTTAACATTATACAAAAGAACAGCAGCGAAAATACATTTTAAAGTTTATAAATTTTTTTTGGTTACATATATATATATATATATCGCACTTAGCCCCATTATAATATAGATTACCAAGTACTGTTATGGGAATGGCTGCATGATATTTAAGCTTGGTTTAGAACTCATCCGAACCCAACCAGCCCCCCCCCAAACAAAAATCCTAGATCCGCCACTGTAATATACGTAACATATATATACCTTATGAACCTTATGTTGTTTCGTGTGTTGGTCTCTCTTCACACGGAGGTCAAGCTGGTGGCCCCGCCTCTAGGTCTGGCCTGGTGGAGGAGCGAGTTACTTTCTTGCGCTCTCCACCGTACATAGCCAGGCACGCCCGGCTCATCTGGTACTGTCCTGAGCCAGGCATCCAGTCTTTTCTTGAAGACTTCAACTTTGACCCCCGTTACGTTTCTGAGGTCCTTAGGAAGTTGGTTGAAAAGTCTTGGCCCCCTGACAACCAAGCTATTTTCCTTCAGGGTTGAGGAGGTCCCTTGTCGTGCTTTTAATTTGGGAACACTACACATTCTGCCTTTCCTATTTTCCAGTGTTGTTTGAATGGTAATTGGGTTTAGTTTTAGGTTTGGTACCAGTTTTTTCGATCATTTTCCATATGTAGATTATGATGTACCTCTCTTTCTTCTTTCCAGTGAGTACAGATTTAGTTTACGTAGTCTTTCCCAGTAGTTGAGTTCTTTGCAGCCATCAATCTTGGCTGTGAAATGCCTTTGCGTTTCTTCTAGTTTATTAGTTTCTTCCTTTTATATGGGGACGTCAAAACTGAGCAGTATTCAAGTTTGGTATAATCAGTGTTTTTAGCAGGGGAATCATTACTGTCCTGTCCCTTCTCTTGAACGTTCTTAGAACCTGTCCGGCGACTCTTTTTGCTTTATTTATCGCTATCTGATTTTGTGTTTCGAATTTCGCATCATCTGTCATTATTATCCCGAGATCAATCGCTTTCATGCTTCTCTGAATTTCCTGTCTATCTGGAGCATAATATGCAGTCTGTTTAAGTTCTCTTTTCTACCATATCTCAAGAGCTGAAATTTCTCGGCGTTGAATGACATGTTGTTGTCTTCTGACCATTGTATATTTTGTTCGTGTCCCTCTGCAGGGCCTCCACGTCATGTACATCGCTGATTTTTCTGCTGATCTTTGTATCGTCTGCAAAGGATGTTACTATACTATTGCTGTTTACTCCGCTGTCTAGTCTGTTAGCATGATAATGTCTGTTATTATATATATATATATATGTGTATATATATATATATACACAGGGCCTATCAGAGGGGGGGGGCTAGGAAGGCCATTTGGCCTGAGCCTCAAGCTTAAGGGGGGCCTCAAATTTAGAAACTTTTAGGTTGGAATATAATGTTTTGCAGTGAAAGTAATAATTGGGTTTAGCTATGGGCCTCAAAAGCTGGAAGTGGCCTTGGCCTCTCTGAACCTCTGAGAGGGCCGGTATATATATATATATATAACTCACGGAAATGGAAATAAAGAAAAAAATTATTCATTTGAAGGAAAGAGTCAGAACACATTTAACTTTTCCTCCATACGATGCTCGCTTGGGTGGGTTCAGAGTAAATATTGGAACTGAGCTACTCTGAGCTATTCCCAGTACAAAAACATGCGGGACCAGCACGTTTCCCAACATTTTTCGCAGCGTGGATGTTGGAATATTCTAAGCAATGTTTAGGTTTCGCTGAAGTTCCATTAGTCTGTCCGGATTACTTCATTTATTATTCTTTTACTATTTTATCCTCATATAACTGCAATTTTTGTCCATTTCATATTTTATGGTTAACTAATATATATATATATATATATATATTATATATATAGATATCTATATATAATATATTATATATATATATACGTGGGTGGGCTGAAAAGTAATGCCTCCACTGAATAATTCTGGATTGTGTAAAGGTAGCCAGATAAAACCGGTTTTGTGTTGTAACTTATATTTCCACCCTATTCCAGATTGAGAGGTAACTAGATAAAACCAGTTTTGTGTTATAGCCTAATATAGCCTACACTCATTCCACACGTTGGTTCAGCATCGATTACAATGGAAAGGAGTAAAGACCTTCGCTTCAAGCAACGTGCCGTAATTGAATTTTTGACTGCGGAAAGTGTTGCTCCCATAGACATTCATCGGCGAATGCAAGCTGTGTATGGCAAACAGTGTGTTGATGTGAGTACCATTCGACGTTGGGCGAGGCAGTGTAAAGCAGGAGAAGCAGGGCAAGAAGATTTGCGAGACAAACCGCGAAGTGGAAGGCCTGTAACGGCAACCGACGAGTCTCATCGGAACTACGTTGACGAACTGATTCGTGGAAATCGTCGCATTAAACAAAATGAAATTGCTGCAATGCTCGATATCTCCAAAGAGCGAGTTGGACACATTATCAGTATCCTCGGTTATCGAAAGGTCTGCGCCAGATGGGTGCCTCGCATGCTCACTGCCGAAATGAAAACTGAGAGCCTACGTATTTGACAAGAAAATCTGCAGCTCTTCGAAAATGAAGATGAATTTCTGCACAGCATTGTGATAGGGAGACGAGACGTGGGTCCACCATTATGACCCTGAAAATAAACGGCAATCCATGGAATATCGGCACAAAAATTCACCGCAACCAAAAAAATTCAAAGATCAAAAATCCGCTGGAAAAGTGATGATGACTGCTTTTTGGAATATCAATGGTGTTGTTCTCGAAGACTTTACGGAAAGAGGGACAGCAAACAACTCCCCACCTTATATTGAAACGCTGAAGAAGTTGAAAAAACGGATCAGGAAGGTTCGCACCCACAAAAACGCAGTCATTGTTCACCATGACAACGCACGGCCTCACACCAGTGTTCAAACGCGAGAAGCAATTGAGACGCTGCAGTTCACCGTCTTGCCGCATCCACGATATAACCCCGATTTAGCACCATGCGATTTTCACCTCTTTCCTAAACTTAAAGAACATCTCCGTGGAAATCGCTACGAGTCTGACGAAGAAGTTAAGGCCGCTGTGAAATTTTGGTTTCGTAGTCAAAACTCCGAGTTTTACCGGGATGGATTTCAAAAACTCCTTTATCGTTGGCGTAAATGTATGGAGGTTGAGGGTGATTTTATAGAAAAGTAAATGTATCATTTTGAAGAATAAACTCTAAGGTACATATCTGCTTTTGTTTTGATAAAATCCTTCAACCTGTTTAAAACTTATTTGAGTGGAGGCATTACTTTTCAGCCCCACCCTCGTGTGTGTATGTATATATATATATATATATATATATGATGAATTTCATCCCATGAATGAAATGAATGTATAGAAATGTATAGAACGTGAAATGAATGAATGATGCAAATCCACAAAGAAAACGAAAAAATATTCCATGGTCTTTCGTGTATTCAATAGTACACCTCGTCAGGGAATTAATTACCCGACGAGGTGTACTACTGAATAAACAAAAGGCCTTGGAATAATTTTTTCTTTTTCCTTTTGGGTTTGCATCATGTATAACTGGTGCACCCCATCATGTAAAACTGGTGCACCCCACACAACCCACACCTGACGCCGATGTTTTCAAGTGGGCCGAATGGTACTCTCAAAATTGCTTGAGAATAATAGTGAAATCCCGAACGCACTTCAAATTTATTACATTTAGATTAAAGTTTAAGATTGCCTTGCTTTAAGCCGCTTCACAAGATAACCAGAAAACCAAACCATTTAACCAGACTATAACCCGTTCCACATACCAGAGCAGGTCCCAAAAAATATCTCTTCGTCCCATCGTCTCAAGGAGTGGCTACTCTGCATTCTATACTTAATTATGGGCGGGGGGGGGGGGTTAAGGTGGAGTAAGGGGTACTTTAGAGGAAGCCAAAATATTATATATTTTATATATTATATAAGGTTGTAACATATATTATGGTCGATTTTTCAGTTCATTCAGAACAAAAATTAAATAACTTATAAGGACAAATTTGCTCGAATTTTTAGTTTATTCACAACAAAAATTAAATGACACAATGACAAATTAATCATCAATATAATTCCGTTCTTTTTCTATAACCTCCCCCCACCTGTAGAAAAGTTTTTTTATGCCACGTTCGAAGAAATCCCTTGGTTTCGAGTTAAAAAAAAGCGATCACTTCGTTTTCGATAGCTTCCCTAGATTGCAACTTTTGTCCATCTAGGTGGTGTTGCAGACTTCTGAATAAATGGTAGTCTGAAGGTGCGATGTCCGGAGAATAAGGTGGATGAGGCATTTTTTCCCAACCAAATGCCTCCAATTGGGCAGTGGTGATTTAAGCAATGTGAGGGCGCGCGTTATCCTGGTGGAATAGAACACCTCTGCGATTAATTAATGCGGGACGTTTTTCTTGTAATGCCATCTTTAATCGTTGGAGTTGTTGGCAGTAGACTTCAGCTGTGATTGTTTGGTTATCTGGCAGAAGCTCAAAATGAATAATTCCTTGCATATCCCACCAAACGCATAGCAAAATTTTCTTTGGATGAGGTCCATTCCTTGGCTGAGGTTCAGGCTTTGTTTCACGGCTAAGCCACTGATGTCGACGCTTAATATTGTTATAGAGGACCCATTTTTCATCCCCAGTGACGATCCGATTCAAAAACGGTGTCTACAGTTGCCGAGAATGCAGTGATGTGCAAATATCGATTCGATGTTGAAGATTCGCTTGTAGCAAATTATGCGGAACCCATTTTCCAACCTTCACTACTTTTCCTAACAGCTTCAAACGACGAATGGTCATATGCCTAACGCCGAGTTGCAGGACAAGTTCTCTTACAGTTACCGTTTGGTTTTCCTCCACTGTTGCTTTCAGCAACTCTTCATCTAACTCATTTGGTCGTCCTTTTCGTTGATAATCTTTCAGACTGAAGTCTCCATTTCTGATATTCTCAAACCATCTCCTACACATCCATTTGCTCACAACATCATTTCCATAAACTTTTTGAATGTTTCTTGCGGATTCACTAGCGTTAGATCCTTTATGGAACGCATACAGCATCACATGTCGAATATGCTCTTTCGTGGGCTCCATGTTTTTTCAATTACTGTAATATCGTAGGGGTGGCGTTGTAACTGTATGAAAAACACCAGAGAAAATATTCATTAGCCGAATCCTACACTAGCCTAAGCTTACACTAGCCTAAGCCTACACTAGCCTAAGTCATTCTGTATCGTGATAAAACATGTGCGAACCTGTCGCCGCGTGTATTTTGCAACATTTCTAAAACTATTTCACATTATCTTGAGGTTATTCTATTATTTATCTATCGTCCGTTTTCTAATGAAGCAGAATTTATGTTACAACCTTGGAATCGCTGACCTCTCAAAGCGTCTTTTAGTGGTTCAAACAGGTAAGAATCCGAAGGTGTCAAGTCTGGACTGTAGGCTGGATGGTCGAGAACTTCAAATTTAAGTTCTTGAAGGCATTTTCTAGTCTGTGCAGCGGTATAAGGGCGCGCATTGTCGTGTAACAGAATAACACCTTCCGACAATCTCCCTCTCCGTTTTGTGCGAATTGCTTGCTTTAACTCATTCCGAAGCATGTCAGAATACGATGCACTTGTTACTGTAGTTCCACGCTCTAGATAATGTTCAAGGATACGGCCTCGTATATCCCAAAACAGTGTTAGCATAACTTTACCTGCTGACGGCTGCGCTTTGAACTTTCTTGCAACGGGAGATGTTGGATGCTTTCATTACTGTACATGCTCTGTCGTTTGCTTTCTGGTTCATAGTGATAGATCCAGGTTTCATCTCCAGTGATAATGAGCTCCAAAAAGTTTTCACCTTCATTATGATACCGTACTAAAAGACGAGAGCAGACATCCATACGATTACGCTTGTGCTCTTCTGTCAACTGTTTGGGCACCCATCTTGCACAAACCTTGCGAAAGCCAAGAATGTTATGAACTATCGAATAGGCTGACCCTTGACTGATGTCTAATGAAGATGCAATTTCTTTTTTGTTAATCTTCTGTCATCGAAAATCATGGCTCTGGCTTCTTCCTACTTGTCACCACTGGTTGATGTTGACGGTCGTCCTGAGCGCTGAGCATCTGTTACACATGTCCGACCTTCCTTGAACATTTGAATCCACTCGTACACACTTCCCCGTGGTAACGCATTATTCCCATACTGAGCACATAAATGCGTGTGAATTTCAGCTCCTTTCATACCTTCTGCCTACAAAAAACGAACCACAGATCTCTGTTCTTCCAGAGTACAAATTGAAAGCGGCGCAGCCATGCTCACTACTCGTACGATATGTGACAGCTACGAGTAGCCTAAATAAGCCCATACTGTTGCTAGCCTAAATAAACCTATAGATCTCAGTTTGGCTCGTTATTACGAGTATATATTATATATACTATATTATCATAAAATAAAAAGTGCGGATACTTATTGAAGTACCCTCGTGCGTGTATATATATATACAGGGTGTTTCAGGTCGACCCTAGAAATATGGAAAAGAAACACTTCATATTAGTTACGAAATTACTATGACGAACTTCATATACCAAATACAAACTACAAATTAGCGGAATTTGTAGTTGGTATTTGGTATTTGAAGTTTGTCATAGTAATTCTGTAACTAGCATGAAGTGTTTCTTTCCCATATTTCTAGAGTCGACTTGAAACACCCTGTATATTAAGTTTCGCAGAGACCAGTGTTGTTGACAAAGTCAAAATTTGTTACACAAATTGTGATTGACGGAAAATGGTCACGTTGGAAATAACGAGGGTTTTGTATCGGGGTCAAAAAAAGTAACGCGATACGATACTCGATACATTGGCAAAAATGTATCTCGTTACGATACTAGATATATGAATAATATATGTATCGCAATACGATACGATACGATACATATACTGTAGGTTATATATATATAAATTATACACTATAATGTATAATATATATATATATATATATATATATATATATATATATAATATTGTAAAATCCAATAAAATAGAAAGTAATTCAGTTGTTTCATAATGTCATATATATATATATATATATATATATATATATATATATATATATATATATAAAACAAAGAACCACAGGGAAAAGGAAAAGGAAACACGAGGTCCGAGCGCTTTCGTGATATATTCACATCTTCAGGGACAAGAAAGAAATTCCTGTCTTTCTTGTCCCTGAAGATGTGAATATATCACGAAAGCGCGCAAACTTCGTGTTTCCTTTTCCCTGTGGTTCTTTGCTTATTAAAAAGATCACGTGTTGCTTTGTGATTTCTTTGCATATATATATATATATATATATATATATATATATATATATATATATAACTTATATATATATATATATATATATATGAATTTTACAAACAGTGACTTCTCAAACAATTCATCAAACATTCTGTTTCTCTTTGAAGGAAAGAGATTCGCAGCTATGCTAAAAAGTCTCTCAACCGGAGCGCTTGATGGCAGTGTGTAGTGTATTTTATGAACAGTTCTTTTATCAAAGGATACATGCGTAATTGTTGAATGTCTGATGAATTATTCGCTAAATAATTAGATAATTCTTGACGAGGTTTGTTCTATGATAAAGTATCGCGTTACTGACACTTATTTGTATCGTATCTTTCGATACGATACAAATAATAAAAAATGTAACGCGATACGATACAAGATACAGAAAATGTATCGCGATACTACGCCACCCTGGAAATAACTAACCAATCTAAAACGACCACCTTACTTAGTGAAATCTGGTCTCCATAAAATTTAATATACTACTACTACGACTACTACTACTACTACTACTACTACTGATAATAATAATAATAATAATAATAATTGTTTTCATAATTTAAAAAAATAATAAATAAATCATGCAGTTTACCATTAAAATATGAGTTATTCACAGAAAACGTAGCATATTCTGGTTGTGAATATATGATGTTTGTTTATACATTAAGAAATAATATTTCTTCTATATTTTAACAGTAACTAATATAAATTGCTCATACTTGAGGAACACACCAGAACTTTGGCACTTTTAATTCAATTTATACTAATGGCAAAGATAGTCTCTGATTTAAACACAACTTATTATTTACGTTCTATCGATAATATATAAATGTTATCATAATTTAAATGTTATCATAATTTAAATGTTATCATAATGTTATCATAAGTTAAATTATGATAACATTTATATATTATTGCTAGAACGTAAATAATAAGTTGTGTTTAAATCAGAGACTATCTTTGCCATTAGTATAAATTGAATTAAAAGTGCCAAAGTTCTGGTGTGTTCCTCAAGTATGAGCAATTTATATTAGTTACTGTTAAAATATAGAAGAAATAATATTTAGTAATAACCTTTGGTTAGCTTCCGCCCGAATTGTTCATTCTGACGAAGGTCAAGCTTTTCACTCCACCTTAGACCTACAGTTTAACGTGGAATCCGAACCACGCCCTACCAGCATCCCAGCGCAGCGTCTTAACCGCTAGGCCACCCAGTGGTATCCATTTATCTACCAACCACTTTCTTTATTGTGTGGAAGGATGGATAGCTGGGTTTTGCTGCGCGCCGGCTGCCGTCACCGGGTCTCGATCCTGGGGCCGACGGATTCGTAGTCAGCGACGCTAACCACTACACCACCGAGGCGTAAAACTAATATATAATAAGTTATAATTATATATTAGTTTTCGGTACTTACGTATTATGGGGACTACCAAACTGTTTATTATATATTTTTGCTCTCGTCATTTTCGTTAAACTAACGAAAATATCACAACTTAACCTAACCAATCATCAAAAGCGTACAGTTGACCTAACCGGGCATTCAATTAACCTAACCGAGCATTTTCCATTTTATTTTGTTTCTCGTAGCTAACCTAACCTAATCTAAAATCTTTCCTTTTTTTCAGATCATTAGAAATTTTCAACCATGAAATGCCCGGTTAGATCAACTGAATGCCCGGTTAGGTTAATTGAATGCCCGGTTAGGTCAACTGTACGCCCGGTTAGGTTAATTGAATGCCCGGTTAGGTCAACTGTACGCCCTTGATGATTGGTTAGGTTAAGTTGTGATATTTTCGTTAATTTAAACGAAAATGACGAGAGCGAAAATACATAATAAACACAGTCCCGATAATACGTAAGTACCTAGTATTCATATATTACTTACTGTAATATTGTAAAATAATTAGAACTGGTTGATAAAACAATTAAATTAATTCATTTGTTTTAGCACATAAAAATAAGAAAATTGTAAATTATAAACCAACCAATTTCAGAAATGAAAAAAAGAATGTACAGTGGCGTCTTCGCTGCGTGTTTTATTTGGTTCGACGTAATTTCTTTAAAGGAGACTTATGTTTCCCGGTTGGTAACAATACTATCTGTTAAAAGAAAGACAGAAAAGAACGAACAACAAACGAACGAACCAACCAACCCTTATAAACCATGACTGAATTCAATCGAATTGAAATGTCCTGTATTTTTCATTTTTATTTTATTATTTTTTTTTTTGCGGGGGTTCGAAGGTTTAACAAGGTTCCTACGACCAAGGAGATGGATAGCCGTGAGGTTACTTTCTTTAATGGAATTCACGGCTATAGCCGCGAGGTTACTTTAACTCGGGGCTTTTGGCTATAAAGTTGAAGCTCAAGGCAATAGATAACCGTGAGCATCAACCGTTAAAGAGTTCTCGGCTCAGAAGACAGATCTTACGGCATCTATCTGGTCACAATCTATAGGAGAATCTTAGGTATTGGCTCTATAGAGCCAAATACAAGTACCTAGATAAGTTTATGTTAGGATTTCGTTTGTCCAAGTTTAGATTTGGAATTCATTCTTTCTGTTTTATTAGACCCAATGACCTAAAAGTAGGCTTGTGCTTACTAAGTTTATTTTGCCTTGATTGTAAAAATGCCACCTACCATCTCATACAGAATTCACACACACTGAATTAAAGCGCAGTTTATATGATGAACTTAAAGCGACCCGAACCAGCATCACTGGACTGCGAGTCCAACACGTTGTCCAGTGAAATATCAAAAACAAAATATTATCCTGCTCTATAACTACGTGACATTATTCTTTAACGTAATCATCTGAAATGCCACATACATATATACAGGGTGCTTCAGGTCGACCCTAGAAATATGGAAATATGGAATTACTATGACAAACTTCAAATACCAAATACAAACTACAAATTCCGCCAATTTCCATATTTCTAGGGTCGACCTGAAACACCCTGTGTATATATATATATATATAATATATATATATATATATATATATATATCATTCTATTGCAAATGACTATTGCATTTAATGGTGGCACAACGAACGTTCGTTATTTTAATAAGCTTCAAATTAATGAATACTGATCCCTTCTAATTAATACGTAATGCGCTCCTAATTCTTAATTAAGCTATACGCCCGCCAGTTCGCATTCATGAGTATATATACTGTATATATATATATATATATATATATATATATATATATATATATATATATTGCCTAATTCGTGTATATTGACGTGTAATGAAGAGAGGTATTGAGGGAGAACAAATTTGCTGATAATAATGCAAGAATATATATATGCAGGAGAGAGAGAGAGAGAAATCGTGTCCTTTGGTTGCTTTTGAAAAGTTTATTTTAACATCAAGAAAACATTTAACTAAAATTTATGGAAGTAAAATTTTAATTTTTATTTAAAATAATACGTGTTAAAGTCCAGTAAAATTACACAAAATACTTTCTCAATATCCTGAGAACCATTTTCAGTTTATTGGTAGTTCTTCTCTCTTTCGAAATGGTTCTCCGGATCTGTTGAAGAATCTTCAACTTCAGGAAGTAATTCTGGAAGTATTTGTATCATCGGTTCTCCAACTTTTTCCACTCGCAAAACCACTATTTACATCTCGTTACATCACGGGGGGGGAACCTATATTTAAAGAAAAGAAAAAGAAAAATGTATCTTGTATCTTTTTTATCGTATTTGAGGAGGAGCGACAAGTTTGACCTTCGTCAAATGAGGAATCATCGCGCAAACAGAACATTTCAAAGGTTGAAAGAAGAAGGTGGTGGGAATGAGCGTTCAGTGCGATTTGTATACAGAAAACAAAGACTTCGCTCAACCTTCTATACAAAGAAATATTATCTTCTATTATCTCGGATCACTCCAAAACAAAAGAAGTTTTCAAAGACCATTTTTTTAACTTTTTAAAGAAATTATGTATCATTAAATGAAGTTATTGTATCATCTGAGAAGAAGCTTTGACACCCAAAAGAAGGAAAAAAATATTCCTCTTGAATACACCCTCAAAATTAAGTTAAAAATTTTAAATTCAGAAGGTTTTATTTTGAATGTACCTTGTGACCACGTACGTCGATTGGCATTTAGCTCGAGTGTAGTCTTGTGTTTCATTTCTATAGCCATAAACTAAAGTATAATTACGAAGTTGCAATTCAGATAACATCAAAACAAGTGTTTGCAATTAGGACAGCATTAAAATTGTCGTCATTAATGAGATGAAGGCTCTTGCTTCTTGGAATATAAGTCACTAACGTTTGATTTAATACCTGACAATTGAAGTCAGATTCTGCATTCAACCTGTTCCGTATTTGAATTTAATGCAAGCTTGGGATGAGAATCCGGTTTGATAGAGGTATGTCGTGTCGAATAGTATCAAAAAAACGTACAGCCTTATCAGCAATGTCAGAAAAGTCAAAAAACCGCTACGATCAAAACTGCGACAGAGTTTTGAACTCAAGTTTTAATGACCCATCACCCTACAGCTGAAGTAAATATTCTTGTTCTCCTGTGAAAAGAGTGGATACAAGAGTTTCAGCCTTAATGCAGAGTGGATTTAGTACCTAGCTGTTCGAATCAGCGTTTGTCTCCTCTTGAAAGTAGAGCTCAGCTTGTTCATTCGGTGACAAGCGATGCTCGCAAATATCAAATTTTGTTTCTTCACCAAGACTTAATTGGTTTTCTTAAGGGAAGCTCTCAAGGGCTAGAAACACACTGAGATGATTATATAAGGAACTTAGATATTTGGAAAAGAGATAAAGAAACACACTATCATTTACACATGGAAAATAACTCGATCACAAGCTCCAAACTTCAAAATAAACCCAATAACCACATAAACTAACGTAAAAAGCAAAAAATGAAATACTTGCGAAGTACCAAAACTAAGGGCACCACAAGGAAACCCCCTAACCCTTAAAGAAAATAAGTTTATGGGCCAAGACTTTTCAACAAACCCCAACGACAACTCAGAAAGAGCGAAAATGGGAGTGGGCATCTTCAAGAAATACCTGAATGATTGACTCGAAAAGATACCAGAGTAGACTCGCGCAGTTCTGTGCGGGACAAACGATAATCTTCTGAACTTAGACAATTTATTGCCCTCCGTGAAGTCTTAACCTTGAGGACTGATCATCGAGATGCATCATAGGGCAATCTCGGGTACTTTTGTCACTGAAGCACCACCCAAAAGGAGCTCTTACTATTCTAACAATTTCACAGACAGTTCCGTGTTTTTCAAATGCCACTTTTTACTCATTCTACAAGAAGAAAACCAACATCAGCGTATTAAAATAATAGATGTTTTCAATATAATATACACTTACACATCAATTTAATAAAATGTTTGAAGGCAGCAGTATTGATACTGGAAACCACAGCACCAAAATCGAGTGTTTCCATTATTCTCTGCAACTCATATATATATATATATATATCACAACCATGCGATCTACCATTCCTATGGTCGAACGGCATCCCATTTTTGTGCCATTAGAAGTTCGTTCCAAGAAGCGAACTTCTCTTAATTTCATTCTCTCAAAGTACAAACAAGACAATCAACGGTTTAGATTGTTTTAGATTTTACTGGAATTATTCCCATTTTCCAAATTTTCATAAAAACCGTGGTAATTAATCTCAACCCGAGACACCCATTTATAAATCTCACCAGATTATGCGCGCCCATTGATGTGGCATGGTTTAAACCCTTGTTTGTACTTCCTCACTCATTTACTTAGTTCATCCCCAAATGCACCCAATTCATTAATTAATTATTACTGTATATAAGCCTATATATTTAATTAATAGTTTCACTCACTCTTGTACCAGGGCTGTAAACCCTACATTACCCTCTCTTCCTGATACATTTCCTCTTATTTCTCTCTTTGAAGGACTTATTCATCCGAGTTAAATAACTATAACGTATTAATTATAAACTAACGTATATTGTATAATGTGACTTCATAAACTAAATTAATTTCTCTGCCATTTATCATACCTTGAATACTAAATCTTCAAACTGACATCTTTAGCATCCAATGTATGATAACTTCCCCATAGTTTATACTATGTAAGCCATTATTTATACAGTATGTTGTGTCTTGTCTAATGTGATACAGTATAAATGTTGTCTGTTTTGTTCATTCATACGTCCATGTCCCTTCTTGAATGGACTAGTAATTTATCTATTTATTCATCTACCTATTGTCCGCCTATGATCTATCAATCTATCAGTCCATGTTTACTTGTGCTCTCTCTCTATTACGTACATAGCCTTTTTTTTATTTATGTGTACTTCATGCATTCGTACGTGTCTGTTGTTCATGATTACGTACATAGCTGCCTTCCATGTAATTACGTTCATGTGTATAACTATTGCATCGGCGGCCAGTTCTTCTTCAGAATGTGAGCTGTTATCTTGAATTATTTTCAAAATTATTTACCTCTCGCAAGATTCTCGTTGGTGTCGATGCGAGTGTTCGAATCCCGTTGACGTCGCCAAAAGCGAGTTTCTGAGTCTGAAACCTTCTTTCTTGCTTTGCTCGTAGCTCATAACACTATTATGTGTGTTATGTTATTTGTATGTTGTCCATGTTCTTTATGTGTTATTGTGTTATGCTCCTAATCCAGCCTTTCCTATCCCTGACTACCGAATTAAGTCCTAGAACAGAGGTGACCAGACTTTACTGAAATGGGATCTACTTTTTCCAAAGTTCTCCTCCTATACGATCCACCAGCCCAGTTATATATATATATATATATATAATATATATATATGAATAAAACCACGAAGGAAAGGAAACACAAAAAGGTGCTCAAGCGCTTTCGTCTAATGACATGCTCAGGAACACTGAAGTACATAAAAGGTTACGGCCTGTAACCTATATATAGGCCGTAACCTTTTATGTACTTCAGTGTTCCTGAGGATGTCATTAGACGAAAGCGCTTGAGCACTTTTTTGTGTTTCCTTTCCTTCGTGGTTTTATTCATCATAAATATTTTTCACGTGTTACTTTCGTGAAATAATTTTCATATATATATACAGAGAGAGAGAGTTGGAGAGCAAATAACCAAGAATAAAATGAAGTGAGTATAAAAATATATTGCCAAATGCCAAATGCACACAGATATATTTTTCATTAAATTTTAACCCCCAAACTTATTAGAAATTAGGTATACTGGAATAGGAAGAGCTTACTTTACTGATGTGATGATTTGCACTGCATGGCATCAGCAAGCCGTGTGTAGTCCGGATTGTAGCTGATGATTGCTAGCCTCAAACGAGCATCTAGGTGATCATCTGTCAGAGTGTGTGGCCCGGTATTTTGATTTGATAATATTCATGTGTGAGAACGTTGACTCACAAAGGTAGGTTGATCCAAAAAATGCTGTCAAGTACATGGCACTTTTTCTGACATTCGGATACTTTTCTTCAAGAAGTAGGTGCCAAAAGTTTCCTTCTGAAGACATGGATTTGATTTGAATGTCGTTTCGCAGAGTCAAAATTTCATTCTCGATTGCAGATATGTCCATATTAAACAATAGGGCCATTTTTGATGCAATATCATCAATGTCAAAGTTTGCATTAAATGGGAAGCACATGAATGTTGCTACAGGTTCTAGTGTTGCTAAGTCTTGAACCGTCTGTTGAAGTCTGTAATAACATTCTGCAGCTGTTCAACGTATCGAACACTGTCAACTGGTCGCATTTCTTTCCCTGACTTTCCAGCTCTGACACATGTTTTTGAAGTTCCGCAGTGGTGTCGCTGCAGCTGTGAGGATACCAGTTCTAGTTTTTGTTTAAAAGCATTCACTGAGGTAATCATTTCAACAATAGTTTTGTTTTTACCTTGTAACTCCAAGTTTAGCTGATTTAGAAAAGCAGTGGTGTCAGTCAAAAAAGCTAAATCTAACAGCCACACTTTGTCTTCCAACTCTTTGTAATATGTTTCTTTTTACTTCAGAAAGTCTTTAATTTCAGGTAAGAGATCCCTAAACCTCTGTAGGAATTTACCTCTACTTAGCCACCTGATATCAGAGTGCAACAAAAAGTCAGTGTGTTCTGCTTTATTTTCTTCTAGCTGAGACCGGAAGAGACGCCTTTGTAGACTTCTCGCCCGAATAGAACACACAATCTTATGGGAAATATCCATAATTTCTTCAATATTCAACATTTTACCACACAATGCTTGTTGGTGAATTATGCAGTGCTAATTAAAGAAGTTTGGAAACCTTTTGTCACTTTTGCACAGGGCGATGAACCCATTGGGGCGGCCAGTCACAGCAGGTGATCCGTCAGTTGTTATGCTCACAAGCTTGCGAAGTGGGAATTGTGTGTCGTTAACAAACTCACTGAATGCGTGAAAAATGTCCTCACCTCGAGTTTTCCCTCTTAAAGGTAGGATTTTAAGCAGTTCTTCTTTGGCAGTCATATCTTTAAACACGATTCTAATGAAAATGCATAACTGTGATGTGTCGATCACATCTGTCGAGTCATCAAACTGAAGTGAAAGGAACACGCAGTCATGTATGTCTTTCTTCAGTTGTTCCATCAAATTCTCATCCATTACTTCACAACGCCGCATCACAGTGTTTCTGGATAGCTGAAGCTGGTTAATAACAGACAATATTTCCGATTTATTCCTGAAATTCTGAAACAACAACGACTCTGCTGCCTCTGTAAATGCTTCTTTGAATATTTCTCCATCCTGAAAAGGTTTCTTGTGTTTAGCAAGTACACGGCTCACCCGAAATGACGCAATCGTTGCTGCTTTCGATTTTGTGCTAGGCCCTGTAAAGATAGACTGCTGAGCACTAAGTTGAGACTTAAGTTCATTCACTTTTCTCTTACGTAGTTCACTTTCAGCTGGGAAATCACTGTCATACCGCTTGTGAATAGTTTTAAAATGCTTCTCTAAATTCCCCTTTTTGACGAAAGCGACACATGCATGGCAAATTAAACACACACATTTGGAATTTTTCATCGTAAAAAAATATGCCGTCTCTCACTCACTGTGAAAGTTGTAAGTTTTTTTTTCCTTGGAACTTGGTCCAGCACTCATTTTAAGGGTGTTAATACAATTGGACTGGAGACTGACTGACCACCACCGATTATTCCAAATGACTGACCCGTCACTTAAGTGACACATGCTCATAACAGCTCAGCTTACCGCGGTATGAAATTTTGCAGAAATTAAAGTTAGCGGTATCATTTTCTGTGACATTAATTAAATATCTCTCAGAATTATTAAAGTTAAACTTTGTTATTTTTTGTTAAATGACCGGTAAACACAAAGCTAAAACAAATAAATGTTGCTACCGATAATGGAGGTGATAACATAAAGAACGCTAATTTTTGGTAGTAGCGGTCGGGTCGTGTGCTCATTAGTATTGTGAAATGTAAGGTCTCTGTTGCTAGGCTAAGTACTGGTCATTCTGCGATCTACTAAAAATTGCTCCGCGATCTACTGGTAGATCGCGATCGACGTTTTGGCCACCCCTGTCCTAGAATAATAGTCACTCTATAGTTAACCATAAAATATAGCATTGTCATTAATTTCCTTTAAATTATACAGGGTGATTCACTCGCTGGTAGCCCCAGAGTATCGTATTAGCGATACTCTGGGGCTACCAGCGAGTGAATCACCCTGTATAACAACGAATAACTTTGCTAAATTGTATAAATTGCATAAAATGAGTAGATTACTTAAGTATTAGATATATTATTTAACAATTTGATAAAATTGCGATTAACTGTAATTAACTGACTGTAATTTAATGAAACTATAATTAACTGACTGTAATTTAATGAAACTATAATTAACTGACTGTAATTTAACAAAACTGTAATTAACTAACTATACTTTAATGAAACTGTAATTAACTGACTGTAACTTAGTAAAACTGTAATTAAGTAACTGTACTTTCGTGAAACTGTAATTATCTGTAATAACTTAATGCGAATTAACTGGTAATTATAATCGTAGTTACAGTGTACCAAAATTAAACTGTACTTAATAATGTACTTAAATTGTACTCAATGTATGACTCCGACATTATTTCGCCACTTAGGCCACTCGACAAAATTATTATTTTTGTTATTTATTTTTTCATTTTATTTTGGAATTTGTAAAAAAAAATTGTTATCTGTTTAACCCTTTATCGCGCAGTGTGACTTAGTGATTTTGTTCCTGGCTAAGGCCAGACGATTTTATTCAGTCTCGGGAACACCTCTGTCCAGTAAAGGATTAAGCAAACCTTAACTTTCTTCAACTACAATCCCCCTAGCAAAATTTAGACTTATTTATTTTGCGTATTATAAATTAAATCATTCCTGCCTGAGCCATTGTCGAAAAAGGTCAAACTTCCTCCCCTTTCAATTCTTGCCCCCAAAATAATCTGACCATCAGTGGTTAAAAAAGAAGCGTTAAATTTCTTTCCCTTTCAGTGGTTCCTTCTACAGAAATTTGTGAATGAATGTCCTTAAAGAGTGAAGCAGCGAAACTCGCATCGAAAAAGCTTTAGGTTTTCTCAGTCACACTAAAAAGAATTTTTTTTTTTTTTTGGCTAAATTTAGGGTCCCATTTGTCGTTAAACGCTTCTACTACAACTCGGATGTTCTACGACTAAGACCGAGCTCAACTTAGAGGAACAACAACAGGATTCACCTTCGTTCCAAAGTGATACGTACTGTACCTTCAACCATTGTGAGGAAACTGGTCCGCAAAGCATATATATTTACAATATATATACAGTATATTATATATATATATGTATATATATATTATATATATAGAGAGAGAGAGAGAGAGAGAGAGAGAGAGAGAGAGACAATAATAATTTTCAATAATTTTCAATAATTTTTCACTGATATTATTTTAACTTTAATTAATTTAAACTTTTACGTTTGTGATGGTAAGCTCTTTTGATGCATAAGTTAAGTATTTAAGTTCTCATTAGTCTTTACATCTTTTAATTATTTTACCAAATAATATTCTATTTCCATTATTAAATTTATATGCTAAAGCCCCCCCCCTCTCTTCTCTCTCTCTCTCTCTCTCTCTCTCTCTCTCTCTCTCTCTCTCTCTCTCTCTGTATATATATTGATTTATCGATATATTTTCTTTTTATCTTTGTGTATGTGAGTGTGTTTTCATGACAAAATGTTCCTTTGAAAACATTGAAAACATGAACATTGAAAACACATAGAACATCTCATAGTATACTGTATATTCTTGTCTATGTCATTACAAATCACGCCCTGGTTGTTATCCCTCTATGTCTTCTACTCTTTGTTGTTGTTGTTAATTATATGACGATAACTGAATAAATGCTAAATACTGAGGAAAATGTTTGTCACTCATAACCCAGTTTCGAAACGTTACTATAATAATGACTGGGTTTGTTTAACCTCCTTCGCGATGTCTAAGGTTATATAACGGAGGGGGCCTACAGCTTTAGGTGGGACCCGAACCACGGGTCGCTACTAGTCTGGACGCGAGGACGGTCTCTCATCCAATTACTATCCGACCCAATGTCGCTTAACTTCGCTGATCAAAGGGGAAGAGGTGTTACGACATTAGCTACGACTTAGGCCATCGTTACTATACAATGTTGCAGCGAAATAGCTGTTCCCATTTAACTACGAATGAAATAATCTATAAACATCTGTTACACTTTTTTTATGTTTATGCAGGAAGGAGGGGCCAAGGGGGCGCAACCCCCCCCCCCCTATAGAAGTCGAAGAGAGCCAAAATCAAACTTATAGTACTTGATTATTTATTTAATAAATTGCTTTTATTTATTTATTTCACTACTTATTTATTGATTTGAATCAAATCAATCAAATCAATCAAATCGAATCAATCAATTTATCATTAACATTTTCCAAATATTTCCTAAATATAAACTGCAACAGCGTTCGTAGCCCTGTGAGTAACATCGTTTTCCTAAAACTAAAGTGAAGACAATGAGGTCAGGGATTCGAACCCAGATGGTGCTGGTAATCCAGGAGTTAGAGCAAAAAATAAACCAAGGACCGCATTTAAAATATGATCACTAATGTTTAAATGGTGCTGTAGCGTTTGCGCCAAAATTTAACTTCTCAGCCAAACTGGTTTTTTTTTCATTTGCGTCAAAAGGTACTTCGTGATTGTTCAAAACCTAACATAACCTAACCTTAAAACTAACCTTTACTAATACTGAAGTAAAAGGATGTCTCTTTCATTTGACACAAACAAAATGAGAGGAAACGAACACATTTTGTTACGCAAGTTAAATTTTGGCGTAAACGCTAGAGCTTTGTTTAAGTTATTCCGAAAGCAAAATTTAAACAAACCTGAAATTGAAGGAAGATGACCAATAATTATGATTCAGTATTCTATCTTTGAAAATTATACCAAAAAGGATTGGAAATCAAGTTTGACAAATCTTATACTCAACTAAATGCGTTTCCAATAAATCTTTTATTATGGATCTCCTATTATGGATCTCCTATTATGAATCTTTTATTATGAATCTTTTATTATGAATCTTTTATTATGAATCTTCTATTATGAATCTTCTATTATGAATCCTCCATTATGAATCCTCCATTATGAATCTTCTATTATGAATCCTCCATTATGAATCTTCTATTATGGATCTTTCAAAGGAAATGAGAAAAAGAGACTCTCTTTCTTGAATAATTACTAACATTTTGAAAATTTACCTGTACCAAAACAGAATTTTTAATTTATATTAAAAAAGCCAACTTTACAACAAATTAAAACTTTGTTTAAACAAATAAATGAATACAATTAAACTTTTGTTGGAAAACTAACATGAACTGATGTTAAAATGAAAAAGTTTTAAAAATATGAAAATAATTAAAATGTTAATTTGAAATTAAACTTTATTTACGTAAAGATATCACCTTGCCAATTAATGAGAACGGATATATTAATACGAGTATAATGCTTTATTTTGAGAAGCTTTGCTTCATTATTGGAGTCAATGCAATTATTATTTTTTTGTTTCGTATCGACCTTCTTCGATTTATATAACTGTATTCGCATTAAACTCCTATATAACTACTCTAGAGGCTTTCTGGAAGCGGGTCTTCCCCTGCACAAGGTGGTATCCATCGTCCTCCGTCTGTTCTACTGGTCGCGACGGATTCTTGTTTTTTCGTTCGAACACTAACGGAAGACGGTGAACCTAACTCAGAGAAGAAGATTCGCCACACCACGTGCATACACCATATTTAAGTGAACCAGCTTCTGTAGCTCATTAGGTAACATCGTTTCCCTATAAGGGAAACGTATATACTAAGGTCGGGGGTTCGAATCCCGATAACGCTGGTAATAATGCAGGAGTTAGAGTAATCGACCGCATTCGTTGGTCTGAGGGCTGTGTCAGTCTTTGGCTCTCCTGGCTGATTATCATATTCCGACTAAAAACATGCTAAAAACCAAAAACGTCCTAAAACTAACTGAAGGAAGTTCGAAGGTGCGCAGAACAGTTATCATCGAGGAATTTGATTCATGCGAAAATTTCGTGATTTATCCAGAATTCATTTGACATTGGGACTCTTGTGATTTTATTTTCAACTCTCTGTTAACTTTTAATCTTCACGATGCCATTTATTCCAAGCAAAACGCTTTTCATTGCACAAAAGTCATCAAACGACAGTGGTTCACTTATGAATATGAATTCAAGTTGCTCGCTTCCCTCCTTGACTGTTGTAACTTCGGAGCCCGAGGAAGGAACACAGAAAACAAAGACTTCCCGCAACCTTCTATACCTAGAAATCTTATCTATTGTCTCAAATCACTCAAAAAAGAAGTTTTGAGGGCCATTTCTTCTCTCTAAAGAAGTTATGTATCATTAAAAGAAGTTATTTCATCATCTGACAAAAAGCTTTGATACCCAAAAGAAGGAAAAACTTCCCCTAGAATGCACCCTCAAAAAGAAGTTATAAGTTCTAAATTTAGAAAGTTTTATTTTGAGTGAAGCATATAGAATCAATGTACTAACATCAGAAGTAAGAAGAAGAAACCTTTCGAAAGAAAATCTTTACAATAAAGAATCATTGATATGATGCAGTTCATGTCTTATATAAAATAGTGACCCCATATTTGGATCGCTTCCTTTAACATGATACACCAACGAGTTTTAGCATATTTTAATTTGATCTGGAGATAAGTAACTCAAACTTAAAAACTGACAAGTTGAAAGAATGAAAAGGAAAGAGAGAGATAAACACACCAGAAAGAAAGAGTAAGATAGAATAAAGAAAGAAAGAAAAGATACCATAAATTTATCAGTTTAAAAATAAAAAATGGGAGCCACATTACAGTTATACTTTAAAAAAACAAAAATAAAGAAAAATTGCTTATTTTTATGTAAAGTTACGTGACAGTAAACATTTAAGATACCTACCACCATTAACGATTCTTTCCTCTTACCGAGATTATTTGATATAACATCGCGATTTGTGGTTGAGTGTTTATGTCGTAAGAAAGGTGGTGCATTTGTTCCGTCTGGAAATCGATTCCGGGTGCGGATTAACCGTCTGGTCGAATGTTAGGAACTGACAGTTTTCGCAGTCAGTCCAGAAACGAACTTAGTTTCATGTGAATCGACAAAAACATCTACGAATAATCCTCCAAGCACCGCACTTTTGAAAACTTAAAATATGAAGCACACAACCATTTTTAAAGCACGTATCCTAACCTACTCTATAATAGTAAAAACGATTTCCCTCAATTTGGTAAGTTTTAATATGCTTTAATACTTCTATCGTTACTCAATTAATCTCACTCTAAAAAAGGAAAGAAAACATACAAAATAATCGCATAATTTTTATGCTATCAAAACCCAATATTAACAATCAAAAAATAATAATCAATAAATAAATAAACTCGCGTAAATTAACCAATAATTTTATTTTTTGTCAAGTGAAACAGCGTATAAAAATTTTAAAAAAATGAAAGCCTAAAAATCGTATACAATATGAGTTATAATGAACACTTAAAATATAAAGTTCATCTCCGATAGATAAAAAGCCAGAAAGCAATCTGAACAGCAATTAATGGTATAATTAAAGCATTTTAAACGCTGAAGAGGCGGAGAGCAGTTAATATTAGCGAGAAAAAATTAAAAATTTTTACAAATTAAAAAAATGCTATTATCATTATGGGTAATGGAATAAAAAATAACGAATATCGAGAATTAACATTTCGAGAATTTGAACAAGAGGCCATCCAGGGGAAATATTAAAATAGATACAAATTTTAATGAAAAGTAGCTTAGCTCCGAGGGGAAAATAAAGACTAAACATACTCTGTAAAGTATAAAGTACTTTAAGGGTACATATCTAGTAGGTAGATAGGAGATAGAGAGTAGATAAAACGGTTATCTTCTTGACAAGCGGTGTTCTCTGGAACTAAGTGAAAATACAAAAAGTGCACTTCCAGGGATTAAAGAAAACCTCTCTGTGTACTCTCTGTGTACTCTCAGTATACTCTCAGCCTACTTTTAGTCTTTACATACTTTATACCCAGAGTACGTTTAGTCAGTTTTTTCGCCTCTGATCTAAGATACGCGCAGTGGACAGTTTTTAGACTCTTAAAAACGGCCCGCTTTAAAAATAGTTCCTATCTCAGTTCTACACTCTAAAATTTAAAGTGTAGAACTGAGATAAGAACTGTAATTGCTTTTGGAAATGGTACTGAATTTCTGAAGACACAGTATAAAATAATCTTTCCGAAATTAGTACTCAAACAGAGATGAAAGTGAACTTACTTGAAATCACTCTAAATTCTGTCGATGGTGTCTACTTTAAAAGTGAGGATATAAATAAGCTTAAATGTATAATTTGCAAACAAATAAGTACTCCAAGAGTACACCGTTAGTATATTAAATGTAAATCAGAAGTAGATCAAACGCTTCTTGACAAAAAGGGTCCTTTGAAATATATAAAAAAAAAACAGAAACTACACTTTTAAAGGTTACAGAAAACATTACATTTGGGCTCAATTATACTTTCATTTTTAAAATAGATGCAACTGACAGGATTAAGGCCGGCCGAACATAGGATCGTCTTGCGACTGACGACTGACGACTTGGGTCGTGACGAATCAAGTCGCGCGTGATTTTATATTGACAGAATGAGAAATAGACACTGCAGCGACCGCGACGCGATTTCCCAGAATTGCGTCGCGGTCGCTGCAGTGTGCGGGGCTTCTATTCTGTCAATGTAAAATCACGCTCACGCACGACTCGAGTCATCTCGACCCAAGTCGTAAGTCGCCAGTCGCAAGACGATCCTGTGTGCGAGCGGCTTTAGAGCGTTGTTCAAATTACTTTTTCAAGGATGGAAACTATAGCAAAAAACACAACATTTGACCCTCAGAATTACATACGAAAGAAAGTCGAAGAAAATACGAATTAAATAAAACCAAAAATATAAAGTAAAAACGATCTTTTAACAGCTGTAGAAGAAAACGAGCCAATGCCATTTCGTTAATGTGGTATTTTATTGGCAGTTTTTAGGATTAAATTAGGTTAGATTCGGTTAGGTTAAATTAGATTTTTAGAGTGTTGATGAAATTCTCCATCCACGAAATATCTACGTAGGAATATCAGAGAAATACGTTGTTAACGAGAATAAAAGAAAACAGCCTATGTTATTTCGTTAGCAATATATATATATATATATATATATATATATATATATATATATATATATATATATATATATATATATATATATAAAGGGTGATCCAGAGAAATGGGACCCAAAAGAAACCCCTGTAACTCTTAAAGTATAAGTCCTTTTATAAAATCATACGCATCATTCGAAAGAGGATAGTTACAAGTTTGTACAGGATTGTATACTGTATAGGTTTTGACAATACAATACAAGACAAGACAAGATACAAAACAAAATAAAAGCATGGCAGTTTTCCGTCAAACGTTTCCAGGCGAGTTAATCTCAAGATTTGGAGACGTTGAATAGCCCGCAAGGTCTCCGGATTTTTCTCCCTTAGATTATTATCTCTGGGGATATTTAAAGAGTAGGGTCTACAGAAATAACCCAACGACCTTGCAAGAATTGAAGGCCGCCATCACAAATGAGATACAGGCCATACCACCGCACACTCTTGCAAAAGTGATGCAGAACTTACAAGCGAGAACACTGGAATGCTTGGCAACTAATGGAGCACATTTGAAAGGAGTCATTTTTTAAAAATAAATATTTCATAATAAACTTGTAACTCTACTCTTTCGAATGATATATAGTTTTTATGAAAGGAATTAAATATTAAGAATATTTGGCTTTTTTTATGGGTCCCATTTATCTGGATCACCCTTTATATATATATATATATATATATATATATATATATATATATATATATATATAACTGCAATGACCGCGCAGTATATTAACGTATAGAAACGACGTAAGTATAGAGGAGTGTTCTGCACCCGGCGGGTGCCTTATTTTTCATTTGTTTGTTATTTCTCTTCCTCGTGTGCAGAACACTCCTCTATACTTACGTCGTTTCTATACATATATATATATTATATATATATATATATATATATATATATATATATATTATTATATATATAATTACGTTTTTTTTGCGAAATCGGTTTCTTTGCAAATTCTCCGGTCAGTTTGCAAAGAAACCAAAACAATAGTAATTTTACAAAATGACCTTAAATGTTTGATCATCTTGCAAAAACACAAAAATCGGTCAATTTGCAAAATCACAAATAATCTTGTCTGTGTATTTGCAAAATCCCTTGTTCTAATACTGTAGAACCTTCTAGCTCCTAACCTAACCTATCCTAACCTAACCTAACCTAACCAACAGTGTCATTGTGGTTAGGTTAGGTTAGTTTAGGAGCTAGAAGGTTGTACAGTATTAGAACAAGAGATTTTGCAAATACACCGACAAGATTATTGGTGATTTTTCAAATTGATCGATATTTGTGTTTTTTTGCAAAATGATCAAACATTTAAGGTCATTTTGTAAAATTACTATTGTTTTGGTTTCTTTGCAAACTGACCGGAGAATTTGCAAAAAGACCGATTTCGCAAAAAAAACGTAATATATATATATATATATATATATGCAGGAAGGAAGAGCCAAGGACGAATGCCCGCAAAAACGCCCCCTACCCCCAACCATAGACGAAAAAGAGAGCCAAAATCAAGGTTCAGGGTTTTCGAGATGCCTGGACACTCTGCGTTTGAGAGATTGGAGGTCGAAAACAGGGGGAAAGATGGATTGAGGGAGGTTGTTCTAAAAGTTATATATACTCTTAGATACTCTATATGTTTGTATGCATCTGAGGATTGAGAAACCGCAGAAGTAATGAACTACAAAATCAAACTACAAACTACAAAGTACAAAATAGAATAAAATTAAATATAATAAAATATAATAAAATAGAAAATGCACCACAAATTTCAACTTCGTCAAATATAACTTTGCGAGTGAGTACAAGTGTGAACCACTTTTCCTCGCCCTTGTTAAGAAGTTTTAATTAACTCAAGTTTCAAAGACACTCACACTCGAGCAGATGCAGGCAGAGAGGTCCAAAAAATTCACCTACTAAACTCTGGTGAAGGTAAAAACCATAGTTTGCTCCATTCGAAAGTAGTGCGGTTTTTTTTTCTAAATACACTTAATGAGATTTTTTTTTTAAATTACGCAAAGGTTGGCAAACTCTTAAAACCAATAGTTTTCAACTTCAAAGTTAATGATATATATATATATATATTATATATATATATATATATATATATATATTATATATATATATATGATGAAAATAACCACAAAGGAAAAAGGAACACAGAATGGTGCTCAAGCGTTTTCATCTAATGATGTCCTCAGGAACACTGTTCATTGTTCATTGTTTGAATTCATTCAGAAAAGATTTAGACAAGAAGGGCAAGGTGCTAAAACTCTGGTAGCTATTCCACGTGAATTGTATGCTCCTCCTGAAATATTTTTCTGCCCTAATCATATTATTTTTGTTTTTTATTCGTGATCTACAGTGAATATATATATATATATATATATATACATTTCAACTGCAAAGAACACGCAGTATAACTAACGTAAAGAACGACGCTTGTATAGGAGAACATTCCGCGCAAGATGAGGAGGGAGAACGAACAAATGAAAAAATGAGGTAACCACCCGGGACTCGAACCCGGGCTCTTCCAATTACCGGTCAGATATGATAACCACTACACCATGGTCCTCACTCGATCAGAAGTCGTAATTCTCCTACCTCATTTTTTCATTTGTTCGTTCTCCCTCCTCATCTTGCGCGGGATGTTCTCCTATACAAGCGTCGTTCTTTACGTTAATTATACTGCGTGTTCTTTGCAGTTGAAATGTATATATAGGTGCGGTATGCGGAAGGTGCCCCCCTCGGGGCATTGGTTTCTGCGCGTATGTAGGAGAATTACGACTTCTGATCGAGTGAGGACCATGGTGTAGTGGTTATCATATCTGACCGGCAATCGGAAGATCCCGGGTTCGATTCCCGGGTGGTTACCTCATTTTTTCATTTGTTCGTTCTCCCTCCTCATCTTGCGCGGAATGTTCTCCTATACAAGCGTCGTTCTTTACGTTGATATATATATATATATATATATATAGTCTCAAACTTGTTATTAATTTCAGTGTTCGTGAGGATGTCATTAGACGAAAGCGCTTGAGCACCATTCTTTGTTTTCATTTTTCCTTCGTGGTATTTTCATCATAAATATTATTCAGTGTTACTTTAGTGAAAATAATTTTCATGTAGGCCTCTATATACCTTACCTTATGAACCTTATGTTGTTTCGTGCGTTGGTCTCTCTTCACACGGAGGTCAAGCTGGTGGCCCCGCCTCTAGGTCTGGCCTGGTGGAGGAGCGAGTTGCTTTCTTGCGCTCTCCACCGTACATAGCCAGGCACACCCGGCTCATCTGGTACTGTCCTGAGCCAGGCATCCAGTCTTTTCTTGAAGACTTCAACTTTGACCCCCGTTACGTTTCTGAGGTCCTTAGGAAGCTGGTTGAAAAGTCTTGGCCCCCTGACAACCAAGCTATTTTCCTTCAGGGTTGAGGAGGTCCCTTGTCGTGCCTTTAATTTGGGAACACTACACATTCTGCCTTTCCTATTTTCCAGTGTTGTTTGAATGGTAATTGGGTTTAGTTTTAGGTTTGGTACCAGTTTTTCGATCATTTTCCATATGTAGATTATGATGTACCTCTCTCTTCTTCTTTCCAGTGAGTACAGACTTAGGTTACGTAGTCTTTCCCAGTAGTTGAGTTCTTTGCAGCCATCAATCTTGGCTGTGAAATGCCTTTGCGTTTCTTCTAGTTTATTAGTTTCTTCCTTTTTATATGGGGACGTCAAAACTGAGCAGTATTCAAGTTTTGGTATAATCAGTGTTTTTAGTAGGGGAATCATTACTGTCCTGTCCCTTCTCTTGAACGTTCTTAGAACCTGTCCGGCGACTCTTTTTGCTTTATTTATCGCTATCTTATTTTGTGTTCGAATTTCGCATCATCTGTCATTATTATCCCGAGATCAATCGCTTTCATGCTTCTCTGAATTTCCTGTCTATCTGGAGCATAATATGCAGTCTGTTAAGTTCTTCTTTTCTACCATA
This sequence comes from Bathynomus jamesi, assembly GCA_023014485.1. NCBI lineage: Eukaryota > Metazoa > Arthropoda > Malacostraca > Isopoda > Cirolanidae > Bathynomus > Bathynomus jamesi. Next base: position 1,150,751 of record JAJOZX010000278.1, on the reverse strand, counting down.
TATATATATATATATATATATATATATATATATATATAGTACCCGGGTGAACCAAAATAGGTGGACAGTAGGTTGAATAGGGTTTGTGTTTATTATATTATAACTATGGTGTTCATTATAACTATGGTGTTTGTGTTATATTATATTAAATATTATAACTAAATTTATTTAAATTTAATCTTTTTTCTTTTCAGATAGTTCAGAGAACCCATAATGGCAAATAATCTAAATACTGATGCCAGAAAATGGGTGTTAAAAGAGTATTGGAAATCTCAAAATACTGAAACTGTAGAACAAAATGGGTTGAAACATTGGTACTCAAGCCCCAAAGAGACAAACCATTTACCGCATTCGTGACAATTTGATGCTACTGGCTCAATTCTTAATGCCCCAAGAACTGGTCGACCCAAAACAGTTTGCACAGAGGACAATAAGCAACTTGTTGCCGAAGCATTTGTTCACAGTCCCAAAAAGTCCACCAGAAGAGCCTCAGCAGAATTGGACATTTCACAAACCTCTATTATACGAATTCTGAAATCTATTGGGTTGAAAGCTTATCGTCCACGGCTAATTCATGGCTTATTGGAGGATGATCCAGACAAGCGGCTGCAATTTAGTGAGATCATGCTGAACGAAATTGAAGGAAATCCAATAATTTTAGATAACATTGTGTGGACCGATGAGGCTTCTTTCAAATTATCAGGTCATGTTAACCGACATAATTGTGTTTACTGGTATAGTGAGAACATGCATTTAACATTAGAGCAGCAACTAAACCAGCCTGGTGTCACTGTTTGGGGTGGTATTTCAAGTTCTGGTGTTTTAGGACCAATTTTTGTTGATGGAACAGTCACAGGTGATAAGTATCTCGAAATTCTAATGAATGAAGTTGTTCCACACTTACAACAACAGCCTAATTCACATGACCTCTATTTCCAACAAGATGGGGCCCTCCACATTATTCAAGAGCAGTCCGTGAGTATCTTGATGAAACATTTCCCGAGAAATGGATCGGCCGAAGAGGTCCAATGAATGGCCTGCACGTTCACCTGACTTTACCCCAATGGATTTTTTCTTTTGGGGAGTACTCAAGGACAACGTTTATAGTCGAAAACCACGAAGTGTTGGTGATTTGAAAAATTACATCAGAGATGCATTTCAAGAAATTAATGCACAAAGAAACTTGTGCAAAAATGTTTGTCGAAGTGTGAAAGGTAGACTTCAAAGCTGTGTAAATTGTGATGGACCTGCGTTGATAAAATTTTCAGTGCTTTTGTATTGTATTGGTATAAGTTAATTTTTTTTTATATTTTGTATTATAGTATACAAAAAATTAAATATAATTCTATATGTATTCTCAAAATAAACGTTATCATTTACTGTCCACCTACTTTTGGTTCACCCGTATTATATATATATATATAATATATATATATATACATATATATATATATATATATATAATATATATATATATATATATATTAATTATATATATATATATATATATATATATATATATATATATATAATATATATATGACCTTGTGTTGATTTCATTAATATAAAATGACTTTTAAGCACACTTTTGAAAAAACTATTTTGATATCAGAAAATTAATAGCTAACGCTCATCACTGAATAACAGACGCCAGTTTGAAGGTCAGTTCTGAAAATTTAAGAGACTCTTATAACCACTTATTTATTTACCTATCGTCTTATCGTCTTCAATAAAGAATATATGATTCATGATCTCACGTTTGATAAAATAGGTCAGAAATTATTCCTCTATAATAATAATAATAATATAATAATAATAATATAATAATAATATTAGTGACGTATAATCCCCTGCAGCGTCTGCTGTACGTTCAGAATATGTCTTAAATGCGAGCGTTCTCTTTCACTTTCCATTATCAGCCGAGTATGGTTTTGAGACACCTCTGATTAAGAGGGTAATGAGATATGCCATAAACAGTCGGAGAAGTCTCCTGGCATTCGACGGCAGAGCGCTCCCCTCACTTCCTTCGAATGTTGTCGCTTATTCCTCGTCAGATTCATCGCGCGAAATCGCACCTGCGATAATATTAGCGATAAGCACTTAAATTCCATTTCGCATTCGTAGATATCGGCCCAGCATTTAGTTCTCTCTTTTTTATCCAAGGTCGGGAGCAAGGAGGAGTTCTCACAGCGATTGATCTGTTGTACGTATGAGGAGAATGCATATATATACTACGATGCAGAGCCTTATAAATCAAGGACTTCTCTGCAATATATGTGTGTGTGTGTGTGTGTGTGTGTATGTGTGTGAGTTACGTTCATAGACGAAAAGTAATTAGCTGCATTTTCAAATTAAAATTTCGCAATTTGTATTGTGTGAAGTTCGCTTTGAATTCCATGAAAGTTTAATATCAACTAAATTACTGTTGTCATTTGACATACCCTCCCCCTCCCCCGGGTCCCTCCTCATCCCCCTAAACAAAAACCTTTAATATTTATTACAAAAATGATTTTATTAGACACCCATTTAATTCAAACAATTACCTAAAGTGCAAATGTCAACATTAATGGATATTAAAGGTTTTTACCAAAAATTCGTAAGGATATTATAATAAATAATAATGATGAAATACTCGTATATATATTGATCAGTCATAAATTTGTCTGACTTAAAGCTTTAAAGATAAATTATCTGATTTTCTGAGCCAATATAAAAGTTCAAATATGAAAACCCAACAATTTATGACCATAAGAAGCTATAAGCAAAAATGAAAAAATTTACAATATCTACAATAAGCTTGAGAGAATACTGAGCCCTATTGAAAATATTTGGCTTTGCCTTAGCGGAATACTCAATATATATATATATATATGTGCTGTGTCCAGCTCTGTTTTGTTTCGCTTTTATTTATCAAGAGACAAAAGCTAAACTGTTTGTTTTACGATCGCGGAATGCCGAAAACTAACCAATAAGTTAAGAGCATCTTCGAGAATTGCTTTACATCACAGCAATATGGCGAACCAACTTCACAAAAAAAAAACACAAAAATAATGATTTATATTTTCGTAAAAGATTTATGTGACAGTCAATTTTTCGTTTTTTCTATTTCTTTCAAAGAATGATTACTAAAAACAATATTTTTCAATAGGACATCTTTTCAAATTTATGAAACTGTTGGGAAAAAAAAGAATAAATCTTTGAAAGTAGCGTAAAGTTGTTTGTGGAAAAAATAGGCCTATTTTCACTTAACACAATCTGGTCTGATGATAATTATTATTATTATTATTATTATTATTTTATTATTATCTTATAAAAGAGTGTATTAATTTTCTAATTTGTAGCCACTTTTGTCACATAGCATCCACTTTACTGAATTTATTTTGGATAATGTCAGACGATTTTACTTAATCTGAAGAGTCACCCCGATGCAAGAAAGTGGCTAAAATTATCTTCATACTTCTTCAAACTTCAAATTATCTTCAAAAATATATACATTTTTTCACTATTTTCTTATTTCTTGCGAAATATTCTGGGGTATGATCCAGGGGTCGTTGTTTGATGGGGTTTGTTTAACCTCCTTCTCAACTTTTAAAGTCGTATAACGAAGCGGACATAAAGCTTTACGTGGGATCCAACCACGGGTCGCTACATAATCTAATCGCGGGTCCATTCTGTCATATGACTTTCCTAGGTGTTATGAGCAGGCTAGGGGTGATAAATCACGCAATTAACAGTAATAATTCCTTACAAATCGTCTTTCTTAAACGAGATGGAATGGGGTACGATTACCTTAACAGACAGTTTTCAAGTTCACTCACCCCGAAAAACCTTGCGGACATCTTGTGGCAAAATTTTCACTAATTTAACTACTTTTTTGGCCTCTACCCAAAAGGAGCACTCAGTAACGAATGTCAATCTTGGAATAAACTTTCCTTTTTATGCTGATCCTCAAAATGGATTTACTGTCACTTCTGACCGAAAATAAGCTATGAAATCGTAAATCGTTTACTGTTCATTATTCATATGTATATTTGGCGATTGATCAAAAGATGAACTCAAACATCATGAATCATCTCTCTCTCTCTCTCTCTCTCTCTCTCTCTCTCTCTCTCTCTCTCTAGTTAGCATCGAGCATGAGAGAGAGAGAGAGAGATTCGCCAAAAGGGAACGTTTGGTGTGCTTTGTCACTCGATCGCATTTACGGACCTTTAATTTGAAGACATAACCGTCAATGGAGAATCTATTGCAACATACAGTATTTGAGCGGGATGGTGCACCGCCTCATCTTGCTTATAACGTTCGTATGTTTTTAGACATAATATTCCCAGGACACTAGATTGGTCAAGAAGGACCCTACAAGATGGCCAGTTCGTTCTCTTTCAGGATCTTTCTCCTTTCTCTCTCTCTCTCTCTCTCTCGTCTCTCTCTCTCTCTCTCTCTCTCTCTCTCACTCTCTCCCTATATATATATATATTTTAGGAACTAAACATCACCTCCAGGTCTTATTTAGAACCAAAAGGTTTGAAGGTCGACCGAGAATTATGCTGTACATCACGTTTGAGTTTTAAAAATAAACAAAAAAAGAACGAATATATTTTCCATCTCGTGAATTCTTGCCTGCCTTTCATCGCAAATTTACTTGAATGATTTTTACTTTATTTCTTTTCAATCCATTGACATATTTGCCTTTTTTTGGAGGGGGGGGGGGTCTTTCTTGACGTACGTATTACACTTTATGTATCGTAGGAGTATGATGACCTTGGACGCCTGAAGACCTTTACTTGGGTGAAAAAAAGGAGAAAATAATACGCAGAATGTTTGTGTGTGTGTTGTGTATATTATATATATATATTTTATATATATATATATATATATATATATATATAAAAGCTTGTTTTATTTTAAGTTATGGCATAAGACGTGATTCAATGTTATTGCATTTTCTTTCGAAGTTCAGTGAAAAGAAGCTTATGAATATTAATGCATCGTGTGAATTGGTGTCCTGCGGGGAATTCATCAAGGTCGCTCTGGGGAATGCCATTCCTCATCATTGGGAATTGGGTTAGGGTCCCGCTCTATAAAATACCCCCTTTTCTCTCCAGGTGGTGTGAACTGTTTTCATGGCACTGTCGTCCTGGTAGACGTTGGTAGTCATTAATGGACTCTTTGACAATGGTAATCACTCCATTGAATAAATCCATCTACGGTGCTACACCGTAGGGATGCCACAGTGGAAGAGCTGCAGGTGTCGTTAAGGCATGATACTCACGATTCCTTATCGATCCTTAGGGGCGGGAGCGGAATGGGATGGATGGACAGACAATCGTCACGTTTACGAACACTGACGCAACTCCCGCCGTTTCTTCTGAAGATAGGGAGACTTTCTGTCGACCCACTTGGAACAAAAAAAATGAATGGTGACGCCATCGTGGAAAGTTTCCGCGGTTCATTTAACCATCCAGCGAGCAGATGCAAACACATCTTTGTTTTTAGTCGCTGTTAATCGAGGTCAAGCGCAATCCTTCATTAGATTCTGCGATTGCGAGTGGGGGAGTTAGTTATAGTATCGATTCTCAGTGCATCTTGCAGTGGAAATATATAAGCACCGTGCTCTCTCGCCTTGTTGAAAGAAATAAGTTCAGATGAGAGTTAACGGAGAAAAACAAATGAATATCTATCATGAAATAGATAAACACGAAGGGTTCACCTAAAATTTTGAAATAATCACTTGTTGAATGTCCACCTGTGAATAATTTTTTTTTTCAATTTATTAATTACCAAAATTTAGTTATATTTTAAGAGGTTTTTAGACTAATTTGTTCGTCATCACTTCAGTCTGACGTAAAATGTTTGGTTTTGTGTCTAATTCATGTACGAAGACCGCAAAGAGACTTTAAAAGAAGTGTTTGTTACCGTAACATCTTTGTCGGATGTCAGCGCTCGTAGCTCAGCGAGTAACACCGTTTCCCTATAAGCCAAATCAAGGCACTGAGATCGGAGGTTCGTTCGATGTCACTGGCTAATCCAGGAATTAACGCAAAGGGCCGCATTCGTCTGGCGTGAGAATTGTGCCAGTTTCTGGCCCTCCTTACTGAATATTATTATTATTATTATTATTATTATTATTATTATTACCTTGTCAGAGGACAGTGAAGCTTAATTATGAAAGTTTACTCACTGAAATTTTTGTTTTTTTTGTATAAAATAACTTGCTCGTGAAGAGAACTTTTCATTTGTAATTTTATTACCATAACACTCGCTACAATTCTGTTTATCTTCTTATCAATAACTTCCTTACCATAACACAGCAGTTCTAAACCTTTTTTCTTCTTCCGTACCCCTTGAACTCTTTCAAGGGATTTTCTGGATTTTCGAGAGGCATAGAGGACCGTATGGATCGTGCCCGTTTATTAATCTATACTATAATAAGAGAGCTGTCCGTCCGTCTGTCTGTCTGTCTGTCCGTCCGTCACACTTTCAGAAATTGTGAGAAAAAAAATTCAGAAATTGTAAAAAAAATTCAGAAATTGTATTACGGGTGGCAATGTGAAGCTCAAGATTTTCATGACTGTGTTCTTTTCTGTAGTTTAGCAATGGGGGAAGGGTGAGGGTGGGGGGAAGGGTGGGAGTGGGGGGAAGGGTTGGGGTGGGCGGAAGGGTGGGGTGGGGGTAATGGGGATGGGTGTGGTAATGGGGAGGGGTGGGGGTAATGGGGGAGGGGGTTAGCCCCCAAGTTGTATGAATGGGGGTGAGGAGGTTTTGGGAGATACCAGATTCAGAAATGTTGACACAATGTGAAGCTCAAAATTTTCACGGCTGGGTTCTTTTTTTGTAGTTTAGCCTGTCTAACCGTCAGCGAAGTGACGGGAACTGTACTAGTCGTATATAAAATTAAAATGGTTATATTTTCAGAACCCCGTCGCGTACCCTCTAAAATTCCCTCGCGTACCCCAGGTTGAGAACCACTGCCATAACAATTCACATGAATGAGATTTGCACTTCTCTCACTGAGTCGATGAGTGATTTAGATTTAGCAATTTTTCGTGAATTTTTTTATGTATGCTGTTGTTTCAATGTATACAGGATGGAGTAATGAAAGGTCTTCTGAACTACACCGTTCTGTTTTTTGTTTACTTGAGAATAATGAAGCTGTAATTTTGTTTAAAAGTTCAAACATATATTTACAAATTGTTAAATCATAATTTGCTTCACATATATATGCTACATTTTGCAACATTGTTTAATATTATATTGTGTGAAATATATATTAATAATTATTGTCTTTATTCATATTTAGTATAGCTTGGCAGTTCCTACATGATGCATATGACGAGCTCGTAAATAAGGTATACGCCATCTACCGGCGGTAGATTGGAAAGTAAACTGTATTCTAATGGCAACAGAATGTGTATTGAGAGAAGACGCACTAACATAACGTAAGAATTTAATGTAGCAAAATTAAACTTATCAGATATATATGTATGTACTCAACAGGGTATCCAAAAAGTTTGTACCCAACGTACCCAGTATACTGAAATACATTTATTTATGAAATCATTTAATAAATATTCAAAATGTCCCTCCATTCAGTTCAAAGAGTACGTTAATGTAATTATTTAAATAACGCAACCTCCTTTAGGTAGAAACGTTCGCGACACCCTGTATATAAATAAACTCATTCAGGAGTAAAATGTCCAAACACTGAAAATTTAACAAAGAAATAAACCTTTCCGGCGAAGTGAAGAAAATGTATGGTTGACTTGCATAAAATAAAGGCCACTACTTTCCTAAAAACAAACTCGTCCGGTTTGTCGGATTGTCCCTCGCGTCTTCAGTTTAAATTTTTTTCAAATAATCATAATAATAATAATAATAATATAATAATAATAGTAATAATAATTTTCGAAGCTTATTTTACTTACGAACAAAAAATTTATTATTGGTGAGTTTTTGTCATCGAAGTGTGCCTTACTACTCCATTTTCGAAAGTTTTGAACCTAGTTTTAATTACTTCTCTTTTTCCCGTTTGGTTTTCCCATTTGAAAACGCATTTTAATTTACATCTCAGATTCTCATTTGAGGTTTTAAGCAGCCAATTTTTGGTTTCATGTTCCTTTCTTCAAAATATTTAGTAATTGCATTAATGTTATATATACTGTATATGGAGAGAGAGAGAGAGAGAGAGAGAGAGAGAGAGAGAGAGAGAGAGAGAGAGAGAGAGAGAGAGGGGGGTTTATACTTTTATTAAAGCATACGCTACAGTATATTAATCCAATGGCATTCATTTCTTTATAGTTTTCTTATAAATCTGAGCTGTATATATATTCTTTCGTTCATAGTCTTTGTCTTTTATTTATTTTAGTGCCAAGTTAATTTAATGCCAGGCACTCTATCACCTCCGCTTCTTCCTCGCTTCGCTCGCCTTCCAATGTTTTATTTCCGCTCCGAACTCTTAAACTTATCACATCCGAAATTGTATTTGTGTCACAGAAGTGCAAAATTTGCATCAGCGGAAAATGACCAAGAAAAATTAAAGCGGAAAACGAGTCACCAAATCTCTTTGGTGATACCCTTACTTTACGCATGGACAAGTCCAAATCATAACAATTTCTTTTAACCAAACTTAATTTAACCTAACCTAACATACCCTACCATAACCTAACATGCAGAGCATGACTTATCCTAATCTAACTTAACTTAAAGGTCGTTTCAATGATTTCACGTATTTTGTAATTTGGAAAAGTTTAAATTTATTTGACAATAACGAAAGAGAGCTTGGAAATTTGTAGACGTTTGAAGATGAAGCTTTCCTTTTAAATTAAAGTTTTCCAGTTTAAAATTCTACAACAACAACAACAACAACAACAACACAATAATTACTACTATGATTCATCGAAAACGTGTCTGTCTGTCTGTCTGTCTGTCCGTCTATTCGCCGAAAAAAACTTTTACGTTTCTGAACCGATTTCGACCAAACTTCGTATGGTGGATGGGGGTGATGAGTAATGAACGAAAATATATGTGTGACCCCCACCCCCCACCAATTACTGGGCCCGAAGGCCCCACCACTGCGATAAAGCTATAGAAAAGAAAGAAAAGAAGGCAGCCATGAAAATCTTGAGCTTCACATTGTGTCAAGATTTGTGAAGCTTAAGATTTTCATGGCTATAGTTTTATTGATCAAATAATTGAACCGACAGTAATTGGGGGCCGCAAAATCAAGTTGCTGAATAAATTTAGTAAAGAATGTAGCCATAAAAAATTTTAGCTACGCATCGGAAGCCCTGATAAGTCAAAAAAATGTGACAAGTTGTATTTGAAACTTAACTGCTTCGTGAGCTTCAAGTAAGATCTGTGAAGCTGCATTTAAAAAATAAGTGATTCGTGAGCTAAATGTAAATGTTAAACTCTAACTTGCTTAGAGAATATCCCGCCCGTAGGAGGGGTATTTTTGCTAGTAATACCATAATTCACTCATGTCGTCTGTCTGGGTGTCGTCTGTCTGTCTGTGCTTGCTTGTCTGTCTGCTTCCTTTTCAGGTCCAAACGGCTGGACCGATTTTCATGGAACTTGTTGACAACACCTTGGATCCCTGGAGTATTTTTAGCAACTTTTTTTCTTTCAAATCGAGTATTCTCCCAAAAATTATCCCAATTTGTCCCCCCAAAAAATGTATATGCTAAAACATGAAGCAGTTGAATTTCAAGATTTTGTCCCATTTGTCTTGGGATGTAAAATTCAACATTCTGATGGTTGCTTTGTTTCGTGAATTTGTTGATCTGCTTTCCTGGCTATATAGGAAAAATAGAAAATTTTATACAAGCGTGGACTGGTTGCTTTCCATATCATTAAACTCTACAAGTAAACCAAGTCCCAATACGCTTCTACAGAGTTTTATATACTTTCGTGGAATAAAGAAAATCAAGTTGGTGAATAAATGTAGAAAAGAATGTAGCTATCAACATTTTTAGCTACGCATCGGAAGCCATGATAGGTTGTTGTTGTTTAGCCGATCAGCCCACCCTGATCGAGCAAGCCGGCGGCACGCAGGTAACCGATCGCCCTCTTCGGAGTGGACCAGAGGTTCAGCGCACTAGTGATGTTGTGTTCGTTGTTGTGCTAGAACGGTACAGTCTGTCATAATGTGTTCAATTGTTTGTGGTGTGTCCTGGCACAGGTGGCAGGTGTCGTCTATGGAGTTTTCTAGTCTGTGTTTATATGTTAGTAAGTTGGGGTGATGTCCACATCGGAATCGTGCTAAGTTAACTCGATCCGATCTGCTCAGGCTGATCTCTGACCTGTTGGGTGGCGGCTTCGCACCTAGGATCCCATTCGGACCGAGTCGTGTCAGTGCTTTGTGGGTTAGGTGTGTGTGTATGTGTTTTCTGTACTGTGTGATGTCTGTAGGGCGTGGTATGGAATGGAGTATTTGGTTATAATGTCTCTCTGGTGTTACCTTAATGGTGCGAGGTGTCGGTGCGTGATTGTACATGTAGTGGCAAGGGTGTTGTGGGTTAGTTGTCGCTGCTGCCATGAATTGTGTTCCCCTCATGTCTAAATGTTCCCTAACTTTCAGTATTTTTGTTTCTGTGTGCAGGTGTTCTATTGGTATTGTTTGAGTGCATCCTGTAATGATACGAAGTGCGTTGTTTTGTATTGTCTGTAAGGTGTTATGTGTGTGTTTGAGGTAATGGGTGCCCAGCATGGGCTAGCATAGTCCATAACTGAGCGAATATATTGCTTGTATATGAGTGATGTTGTTTCCTGCTGGTGTCCAAAGTTTGTGCCTGTTAGTACCCTAAGCGTGTTAAGTCTTGACGTACATTTGTTTTTAATATCCTGAATGTGGTTTGCAAAAGATAATGATGTGTTGTATGTGACCCCAAGTATTTTGGTCCTGTGATGTGTGGAATGTTGATGTTGTTTAGTGTAAGCTGTGGAATTACCTGGTGTTCTTTTGTGTTGCTTGTAAGCAAGGTGATGGTTGATTTTGTGGGCGCTACTTTGAGTCTATTGTGTGTGTGCCAGTCTTGTATACTGTTTATGTATGTTTGTAGGTTATTTGTAGCGGTGTCGATGTTGTTGTGGGTGGATGTTAGAGTGATGTCATCTGCATATGATGATAAGGTAAGCTTGTTATCTATGGGTGTTGGAATGTCATGCATGTATAAGTTGAAGAGTGTTGGTGAGAGAACAGAGCCTTGAGGGACCCCGTTCGGAAAAAGCTTGTTTTTGGATGACTTGCCATTAAATGTGACATGTGAGTATCTTCCTGAAAGATAGTTGCTCACCCACCTTTTGGTGTTATTGTGCAGGTTTGTGTTGAGTATTTTGTTTATGAGAGGGAAGCGTGGGATAGCATCAAATGCTTTACTAATGTCTATTGTTGCTAATAGTGTACGTTGAGCTGGTCGTCTTGAGTTGATGCCATCCATGATGTGCTGCGTGAGGTTAGTGAGTAATGTCGTGGTTGAGTGGTGAGGTCTGAATCCATGTTGAGTAGGCGATAGTGGAATGTGTGGGTTGGTGATTTGTAAGATTAGTCTTTCTGTTACTTTGGAAGGTGTGCATAGTAAAGTAATGGGTCTACAGGAAGCTGGTTCTGTTGGATTTTTGTTTGGTTTGAGTAGTGTAATAATTTTACCTTGTTTCCATATGTCAGGAATAATACAGTGTTGGTATGAATATGTGCTGATATTTGTGAAAGCTAGTATTCCTTGTGGGCCCAAGTGTTTAAGGTGTATGTTAGATATGTTGTCTGGTCCAGTAGCCTTCGAATTCTTAATGTTTTTGATGATCTTGGTGGTCTGGTCTGTATTGAAGGGTATAATGGTTGTGTCGAGTCTGTAGGTTTTCTTGTGTCTGGCTCTTTGTCTCTCTGCATTTTTTTGGTTGTTGTCTCTGTTTAAGTGACTTATCTTTGCGTAGTGATTAACTAGAATGTTAGCTTGTTGTGTGTATGTTGGGATATTATTTTGACTGCGACAGATAGCCGCGTGTGAGGTGTGAATGCCGCTGTTAGAGTGGGTAATGCCGTTTATAGTCTTGTATAGCCTGGATGTATCTGCCATGATAGGTAAAAATAAACTGTGACAAGTTGTATTTGAAATTTAACTGCTTCGTGAGCTTCGAGTAAAATCTGTGAAGCTGCATTTAAAATTTAAGTGATTCGTGAGCTAATTGTGATATGTTTCCTAAACAATATTCTGGATTATAACACCAACACATATTAGTACCATGACTGTACAATAAATATATATTGCCCGGAGGGTAATAACAGCCTTCCGCAAGAACTACGCACACACAAAACACCCATCATCCCTGACTTCACGGCGATCCGTCAAGATCGTACTGGGGGTCACGGGGGTGGACTCATCACTTACATACGTAAAAGCATTAGCTACACTGATGCCACCCAAAACATTACAAACATAATCCAAGCAGATAACACGATAGAAATACAGGCAGTTAACATTAAAACAAGCGCAAAACACACCACCACACTCATCAACATTTACACCCAACCAGATAGTTCACCTCAGGTGCCAGCCAATTACAATCCACAGTTACACAATCTGGCCTCTCTCACTAATGTCATCTTAGGAGGAGACTTCAACGCTAAAGACACTAGTTGGTACCTGCACAACCAAAACAACACCAGAGGCGCCAACATAGCCACACAACTAAACAGCCCCTTCATTCTTAAAACACAGAAGAACATACACACATACCACATCAAGCAGGATACTCAAACTCCTCCCCAGACATAACCTTCTGTTCCAGCTCACTAGCAACACATACACACTGGAGAACAGAGAAACAACTGTCATCAGACCACCAGCCCATCATCATTACAACACGTTCTACACTCTGCCCCAACAGCCTTAGGCACACTTACAGAAATTACAAGAAAGCTGATTGAGAACAGTTCAAAATACAGACTGAAGAACAATTTACCACATTAAACAGCACACCCATCATAAACATCAATACAACACTCAAGATATTCATTCAGATCATCAATAATGCAAACAAATACATACCTAAGGACAACATTAGGAAAAACAACCCAAATTACACTAGAGAAATAGTCCACCACATAAGGCAACGTAACAACCTCAAACATAGCACACAAACACCACACAAAGAAGCCATAAAACAGCAGATACAACAGCTCAACACAGAAATAAACAACAAACTTAAAGAAAAACAAACAGAAACATTTAGGGAATTCATAACAACACTAAACCACTCCACAGATACATTCAGGCTATACAAGACTATAAACAGCATTACCCACTCTAACAGCGGCATTCACACCTCACACGCGGCTATCTGTCGCAGCCAAAATAATATCCCAACATATACACAACAAGCTAACATTCTAATTAATCACTACGCAAAGATAAGTCACCTAAACAGAGACAACAACCAGAAACACGCAGACAGACAAGTAGCCAGACACAATAAAACCTACAGACTCGACACGACCATTACACCCTTCAATACAGACTAGACCACGAAGATCATCAAAAACATTAAGAATTCGAAGGCTACTGGCCCAGACAACATATCTAATATACACCTTAAACACTTAGGCCCACAGGGAATACTAGCTCTCACAAACATCAGCACATATTCATAACAACACTGTATTATTCCTAACATATGGAAACAAGGTAAAATTATTACATTACTCAAATGAAACGAAAATCCAACAGAACCAGCTTCCAATAGACCCATTACTTTACTATGCACACCTTCCAAAGTAACAGAAAGACTAATCTTACAAATCACCAACCCACACATACCACTATCGCCTACTCAACATGGATTCAGACCTCACCACTCAACCACGACATTACTCACTAACCTCACGCAGCACATCATGGATGGCATCAACTCAAGACGACCAGCTCAACATACACTATTAGCAACAATAGACATTAGTAAAGCATTTGATGCTATCCCAAGCTTTTTCCGAACGGGGTCCCTCGAGGCTCTGTTCTCTCACCAACACTCTTCAACTTATACATGCATGACATTCCAACACCCATAGATAACAAGCTTACCTTATCATCATATGCAGATTACATCACTCTAACATCCACCCACAACAACATCGACACCGCTACAAATAACCTACAAACATACATAAACAGTAACAAGACTGGCTCACACACAATAGACTCAAAGTAGCGCCCACAAAATCAACCATCACCTTGCTAACAAGCAACACAAAAGAACACCAGATAACTCCACAGCTTACACTAAACAACACCAACATTCCACACACTCACAAGACCAAAATACTTGGGGTCACATACAACACATCATTATCTTTTGCAAACCACATTCAGGACATTAAAAACAAATGTACGTCAAGACTTAACACGCTTAGGATACTAACAGGCACAAACTTTGGACACCAGCAGGAAACAACATCATCATATACAAACAATATATTCGCTCAGTTATGGACTATGCTAGCCAATGCTGGGCACCCATTATCTCAAACACACACATAAACACCTTACAGACAATACAAAACAACGCACTTCGTATCATTACCAATAGAACACCTGCACACAGAAACAAAAATACTGAAAGTTAGGGAACATTTAAACATGAGGGGAACACAATTCATGGCAGCAGCAACAACTAACCCACAACACCCTTGCCACTACATGTACAATCACGCACCGCACCAGAGAGACATTATAACTAAATACTCCATTCCATACCACGCCCCACAGATATCACACAGTACAGAAAACACATACACACACACCTAACCCACAAAGCACTGACACGACTCGGTCCGAATGCGGTTCTAGGTGCGAAGCTGCCACCAATTGACAGGTCAGAGACCAGCCTGAGCAGATCAGATCGAGTTAACTTAGCACGATTCCGATGTGGACATCACCCCAACTTACAGACATATAAGCACAGACTAGACAACTCCACAGACGACACCTGCCACCTGTGCCAGGACACACCACAAACAATTGAACACATTATGACAGATTGTACCGCTCTAGCACAACAACGGACACAACACAACATCACTAGTGCGCTGAACCTCTGGTCCACTCTGGAGAGAGCGATCGGTTACCTGCGTGCCGCCGGCTTGCTCGATCAGGGTGGGCTGATCGGCTAAACAACAACAACAATTAGCAAATATTGTATATCCCGCCCGAAGGGTGTTTTTTTTTCTAGTAATAATAATAATAATAATAAAAATAATAAGAGATTTAAGGGTTTTTAAACCATCATGAAAGTATGTTTATTAACGTTTTCCACATGTTTAAAGCTGGTTCTTGAATAAAACTTTATCTATTTTATGATAATTCGTTCTCTCGATCATTACAGCAGTCATCTTCAGGATATAAATGTATAATAATGACTGGCGTGAAAATTACAATTTTTTCTTAAATAAGGAATCCTATCAGTCAAAGTTAAATTTTTGGGAGTAAACTATTGAGAATTGAAGAAATAATGTTGGTGAAGTTGCTACATTTGTGAAGAGTATGTAACCTATTGAGAATTGAAGAAATAATGTTGGTGAAGTTGCTACATTTGTAAAGAGTATGTAAACTATTGAGAATTGAAGAAATAATGTTGGTAAAGCTGTTACATTTGTAAAAGGTGTGTAAGGCTGTATATATGTAGATTTAGTGGAGGTTGGAGGTTTGTAGTTAGTAGAGTTTTATCCAACTGGATTGAAACTTTGTACATATATTCAACAAACAAACGTAGCAAAACGGTACAAAAATTTCACCTAAATCCATTCGTAAGTAAAGAATTTGTGAGCAACATCAACATCTACCCTTAATCACTATATTAGTGAGGTTCCAGTATTGTTTGGGGTCGCCCTTATATTCTTCGAACTTATAATAATAATAATAAGTCATCTAACAATAACACACACACACACACACACACACACACACATACACACACATATATATACTGATACTGTGTATATATATATATATATATATATATATATATATATATATATATATATATATATATATATATGCTAAGCAATGGCAATTCCGAGTCAGTGCCTCGTATAATGGTCGCCATAGATAAAGGAAAATATATTCTTTAATTTAACTAACGGAAATGCATCCTCAGTGTTTACCGCTTCCTTTAAACAGTCACAGCCCTTTTCCATCCCACAGTTTGTTAAGCAGGAAGCATAACTCTTTCCCTTAAGTCTTACATTCTCTTATACCTTCTGGCACACTCAAATACCATCTCTGCCCTATATACTCTACCAATCTCTATACTTTGCCTACCCTATACCCTCCCATCTCTGCCTAAACTAGTAATATCTTTTTCCGCCCGGAAATAAATAAGTGGTTTCAGGCATATTCCAAGTAAATATAAGGGAGAATATGGAAACGAAACAACCCTTGTAAAAATATGTATAATAAAATATGCAACGATACAAAGGATGATAATAAAGATTTCAGATGTGACCCTTGCCAAAAAACGGGCAGGATTTGGTCTATGCGACCAAAGGATCTCCACGAATGTCGGGTTATTCGAGAAAAGCAAAACAAATGAAGTATTTTGGTGAGAAAAGTAGTCAGTACGAAAGAAGGAATGGGAGGTAGGAGGATAAAGGGGAATAAAGAATGAGAAACAATAAGTGAGAAAAACAAAAGAAATGAAAAAAATTGAAAGAAAAAGGATAAAGGAAGATACGGAAAAGCCATAATAAATATACGAAATCAAAGCAAACTTATATAACAATTCGAGAGGAAAATGAACTACGGGAAAACCAAGAATGAAATAGTACCTTCTTAATATTCCATACGATATATGTTGCACATATAATAAAAAGGAACCACTGAGTACAAAGAAGAGAAGTACAGGTACTTCTCACTTGCAGAAATCAATTCTGCAACTAGGATATGAAAAAAGGGGGTTTTATTATTCTAGTCTATACAGTATATACACTATGTGACTATACAAACACTATACTCAAAAGAAATTGCAAAGCTAGATATTGTCAATTCTCACATTCAGACACGCTCTCAAGCAGAACACTGATAGCTTTGAAATACATTTACATCAGGAAAACTTTAAAGGTTTGGTAAGAGGCCAACATAACACCTACGACATTGGACAAAGGCTGGATGGAATACAAAATTTAAGTTTTGCTGCCCTCAAGGTTCAGAAGATTCCGGATTTTAGTGAAATCACTCATTAAATAAAGTTAAAAGAGGGAAAAACTTTGTATGCTTAGTTTCAAAAGTAGCAAAGTAAAAATTTGAACTGAGAGTATCGCATCTAATGGGTGTTGCAGAAATCGTTTGCTCCCTCCCCTCCACTGCGGTTTCAGGATGTTTGGCAGACTACTTCTGAGCAGTGTTCACAGATATTTTTAAAGTTTTGCTTATCGACTTCAAGTTAATGGCATTGCACAGATAACCGACATCGATTTTAGAATAACGGAGCTGACGTTTGATTTTGCGAATGACGTCAGCAAACAAATGCGGCGCCACATCGAATGCAGCGTTTACGATACGAGATTTGACTTCCTTGGACACGAAAAAACTCTCAAAGGAACGAGACATGACGTAATGAAAAAAGTACTTACGTTGCAGCTAAAAAACCGGATTTTCCAATGTTTTTTTTCTTTTTTGGACAAACAAACTAAAATTATCTTTTTCTAAAGAAAAATGAAACTGTTTAAAAATGTAATAATAAAATCCTGAATTTTTTTTAACTAAAAAGCCAGTAAATTAAAGTAATGTGGTATATATATATATATATATATATATATATATATATATACACAGTATATAACGGTGCCTTTCAAACTTTCAAAGGTTCCGTGCGATGATTCCTCATTTCACGAAGGTGAAGCTTGTCGCCCCTCCTCTCGAGTTGGCCTGGTGAAGTAGTGAGTTGGTTTCTTGTACTCTCCACCTCACATAGCCAGGTACGCCCGGCTCATCGGGGATTGTTGTGAGCCAGGCATCTAATCTTCTTTTAAAGATGTCCACTGCAACACCATTCGGGTTCCTTAGGTTTTTGGGCAGCTGATTAAACAGTTTTGGTCCTCTTACAACAAAACTATTTTCCTTCAGGGTTAAGGATGTTCCCTGTCTCGCCTTTAATTTGGGAACACGACACAGTTTTCCTTTTCTACTTTCCACCGTTGTTTGCGGGAGTTACAGGGTTCAGAGTAAGATTAGTGACTAGTTTCTCCATTATTTTCCAAGTGTAAATAATGGTGTATCTCTCTCTTCTTCTTTCCAGTGAATATAGGTTTAGTTCGCGTAACCTTCCCAGTAATTTAGTTCTTTGCACCCCTCGATCTTGGCTATGAAGGTTCTCTGAATCCCTTCCAGCTGTCTAATGTCTTCTTTTTTATATGGGGATGTTAGGACCGAGCAGTATTCCAATTTGGGTATGATCAGTGTTTTCAGTAGAGGAATCATTATATTCCTATCCCTTCGTTTAAAGGTTCTCAGTATCTGCCCAGTTACTCTCTTTGCTCTGTTTACTGCTATCTTATTTTGTGTTTCAAATTTCGCATAATGAGTCATTACAGCCCCTAAATCTTTTGCTCTAGAATTTCTCTGAATTTCCTGTCCATTTGGGGTATAATATTCCATGGATTTTAGGTCTTCTCTTTTTCCGCACCGTTAACAGCTGAAATTTCTCAGTTGTTGTCTTTCGTCCACTTGTAGATTCTGTTCATGTCGGTTTGTAGAGATTCTATATCTTCTGGGTTTCTTATTTTTCTACCGATCTTTGTGTTATCGTCAAAGGATGTTACTGTGCTCTCTCTGGTAACGTCCTCATCTATGCCAGTTAGCATGATTATGAAGAGTAGTGGAGCTAATACTGTTCCTTGTGGTACTGAGCTGAGGACCTCTGATTCTGATGAAGATACTCCTTGTACTGTAACGACTTCCCGCCGCTCACTAAGGAATTATATATCCATTTCCCTACTTTTCCTGTTATTCCCATATATTTCAGTTTATGTATTATGATTCCATGGTCACACTTGTCGAACGCTTTGGCAAAGTCTGGCAAAGTCATAGTTTTCATTACTTTCAAGTGCATCATTAATGTTGTTGTAGTGTTTCATTAGTTGTGATAGGGATGATCTGCCTGACCGAAACCCATGTTGGTTATCATTTAATTTTTTCTGAGTTTCCAAAAAGTCATAGATTTTCTGTCTAACTATTCTTTCAAATATTTTAGTGAGATGAGATGTAAGCGACAATGGCCTATAGTTTTGGCCTCGAATCGATCTCCTCCTTTATATATTGGGACTATGTTCGCGCTCTTCAGGATGCCCGGTATTTCTCCAGTGTCTAGTGATCGTCCCCATATCCAATATAGGGGATCAGCGATTGCATTCTTGCAGTTTTTGATCAGTGTGGTATTCCATTTATCCGGTCCTGCCGCTGAGTGCGCTTTTAGTTTCCCTATAGCTTGTGTAATATCATCTGTCGTAAAGTCGAAGTCCGTTATACTTTCTTCTTGTAGTCCTTCTTCAAAGAACGCGTTTCTATCACATATCAGTTTGTCAGTTTTTGGGATACTGAAAGATGATTCGTACTAAGCTCTTAATATTTCAGATACTTCTGTTAGATCATCAGATAAAGCACTGTTCTCGTTTTTCAGGGGTCCGATAGTCGCATGGTTTTTCGACTTCCTTTTTGCATAATTATAGAAGTACTTTGAGTTAACCTTTATCGCTTCTATAGCGTCGTCTTCTTCTTTTTCTGTATGCTTCTCAATTAGTTCCTGTATGACGTCATCGATACTCTGCAGTTTATCATTTAATATTTTTCTGATGTTGTTATCTTTACAGTTACTTAATTTTGCAGTCACTCTTTTTCTCTTTCGGAACAATGACCTCTCTTGTCTCTCGAACCTGCTTCTCTTTCCTCTTCGCTATATTTTTGGGACATGTCTTTCTACAGTTTCCAGCGTCTTTTCCTCTAAAGTCATTAGCATCTCTTCGTTGTCTTGGCCTCGAAAATGGTTTTCCAATCTATTACTTCCATGCTGGATGCAACATCTTCGCAGTTTATAGCTTTGGAGTGAAAATTAAAAATTTCGAATTTGCTTCTTTCTGTTGTTCGTGTTCTTTCCTTTCCTGTTGCTTTTATATTGGTTGTTATTTCAATAATGTTGTGGTCCGATATTATAGGTGGGGATATTTCTACAGTATCAATTAGGTTGCTGTTGTTTGTGAACACCAAACCTAGGCAGTTGTTTTTTCTTGTGTTTAGTCTTGTTTCTTGCGTTAACATAAATTCATCAGCTAGAGCTAATAGCATTTTTACCTGCTCCTGGTCTTCTCGTGTGCCCCCCTTGTCCTGGTGTATACATATATTTTTTCCTATCCTTTTATATTTCATGAATGGGAAATTAAAATCACCACAGAGAAATATATTTGGGGTTGGAGAGTGTACATCTTTTACCCAGTTTCTTACCTCCGTAAGAGGCTGGAGCGAGTGCAAGGCGAGGGCCACAAAGTTAATCCCTTCCGTTAGGCATATGGGGTACAACCGACGCTTACTCGCCCTGGACTTGTTTTCGCTGGAAACTCGGAGGCTGCGCGGTCAACTGATCGAGGTTTTCAAGCTCTTACGCGGGTTCAACGATGTCGATTTTAGAAGCATGTTTAGTTTAAATGATGACCCAACTCGCAACAATGGTTGGAAGTTGGTTTTGAAACGGTTTAGGACTAGTGTGTGTGGGAATTACTTTAGGTATAAGATCTGTGACACCTGGAACAGTTTACCTTCAGAAGTTGTGAACAGTTCCTCTGTGGATCATTTCAAGAAAAGGTTAGACCAAATCTTGCACACTATTTGAGTGTATAGAAAATTTTCCCTGGCACCCGTTGCCATGGTACCTCCTCGGTATGGGCCGCAAGGCCTTTTGAGGTACTTCTTTTCCTTGTAACTTCTTGTAACTCTGTAATGGAATGTGAAAATTTGAGGTTGGCGTGTTTCGGGGTCTGTACATTTCAATTAGTACCATATTTAATTTTTCAACTTTTGCTGCTACACATTCTACTTAGCTGTTTGAGGTACTTATAGTCATTTCTGCCATATGCCTTTCGCGTGTGTAAATAGCACATCCTCCTTTATGTCTCACTGTTCTGTCGGCTCGGAGTATGTTATAGTTGTCAATTTGTATTACTTTTTTGTCAACACAGAACTCATAGTTTTCACAGTTCGCCTGGCAGTCCTTAGATGAGTTTCCGTGAGGCCCCCTAGTTACGAGGGGTTCGACTAACGAAATTTCGACATACGAGGCGACCTCAATGTTAAAATCTGGTTCGAGTTCCGAGAAAATTTGCGACCTACGAGTGGCAAGCGAGAACACGTTCGGTCTTGTTCTAGCGCCGCGCATCGAATTTTCGAGAATCGACTCCGCTGATCGGCATGATCGGCGCCGCAACCAATCAGAGCGCAGTTAGTGTACGTACAGCGCCGCCTAGCAGAAAAAAACGACAACATTAGAGCGAAAGGAAGTTCCCATAGCTCATTCAAAAACCTTGATTGTTACTGAGTGCAGCTGTTTCGCTCTGTCGGATAATTTTTGATTAAATTGTGGAAATTTGTGATAGTACGTGTACGTAATTATGGCGCCAAAACACGAAAGACGATAACCATTAAGGAGAAGCAGGAAATTATCAGAAAACATAATGAAGGAGTTAAGCATATGGATTTAGTTCGCGAGTTCGGTTATGCTTCTTCTACAATTGCTACTGTGATTAAGAATAAACAAGCAATAATGCGTGTGAAAGTTGCAGGTGATGGTTCGAGCATTGTTATAAAAGGGAGAGACTTGATTGCAAAACTGAACGTTTGCTTATTATCTGGATAAGGGAGAGGGAAAGGAACGGGGACACACTGCCTGGTGCATTCATTTGTGAGAAAGCGATGGATATTTTTCGTGACTTAAAAAGCAAAGCCCCTCCGGCAGTCCAAACGCTCGTTTCAGTGATTTTAAAGCCAGTAAGGGGTGGTTTGATCGTTTTAAGAGAAGGTGTGGCATTCGTAGTGTAATTAGACATGGTGAAGCTGCCAGTGCGGATAAGGAAAAGGCAATCCAGTTCAAGGAGGAGTTTGCTAACTTTGTTGAGGAGAATGATTACCTGCCGCAGCAGGTCTTTAATTGTGATGAGACTGGCCTATTTTGGAAGAAATTACCAAACAGGTCGTACATCACAAAGGAGGTGTCGTCTCTTCCAGGCCACAAGCCTATGAAAGATAGGCTAACACTCCTCCTTGGTGCTAATGCGTCAGGGGACTTTAAATTAAAACCAATGCTTGTTTATCACTCTGCCACCCCCCGAGTTTTTAAACATGAAAAAGTAAACAAGGAAAGGTTGGGGGTGTACTGGGAGCACAATAAGAAGGCTTGGGTCACCAGCTATCTTTTCAGTCAGTGGGCAACCAATGTCTTTTGTTCGTCAGTGAAAGAGTATCTGCAGAAAAGCAAACTCCCACTCAAGGCTATTTTGCTGCTGGACAATGCCCCTGGCCATGACCCTAACCTTGCCCTTAGCCTGGAGGCTGAATTCGACTGGGTCACAGTGAAGTTCCTCCCCCCCAACACCACATCCATTCTCCAGCCAATGGACCAGCAAGTGATTGCCAACTTCAAGAAACTGTACACAAAGAACATGTTTTCCAGATTCTTCCATGCCACAACTGGTGATAGTGTAGTGACACTTAAAGAGTTTTGAGGACTCTGTCATGAAGTATTTCCGGACGCTTCAGAGAAAAAGGAAGAAGCAGGCAACCCTTGACCAGTTTGTCGTTAAGAGGCCAGTGCCACAAAGCTCTTCCTCTCCTCACCCTTCAACTTCTGGCACTGCTGCAACGGAGTCACTGCCTGACATTATCATGTCGGATGACTCCCCCTCTAAGCAGTGACCCGTCCCTGCTGTTTCCGGCCTGACCTCAGATGACGACTATGCATGGATTTGGATTTTCGACACGGATTTTTACTTAGTACCGTACACCAACTTTAACTCAAGGTAGGGTAAGTATTGCACACAAATTATTTTATTAATTTTTATTAACTATATACACTGTACTGTACACATATTATGTATTTTATTAATTTTTATTAAATATACATACAGTATATGCATATTTATTAAGAAATAGGGAGGAAATTGGGATTTGGAACGGATTAGGCCATTTACATGTTAAACACGGTCCGACATATGAAATTTTCTACTAACGAGCGTTTGACTGGAACGGATTGTCCTCGTAACTCGGGGGTCCACTGTGTATATATATATATATATATATATATATATATATATATATATATATATATATATATATCTATGTCATGCTAACTGACATAGATGAGGACATTACCAGAGACAGCACAGTAACATCCTTTGACGATGACACAAAGATCAGTAGAAAAATAAGAAACCCAGAAGATATAAGATCTCCACAAACCGACATAAACAGAATCTACAAGTGGACGGAAGACAACAATATGAAGTTTAACACTGAGAAATTTCAGCTGTTACGGTACGGAAAAAGAGAAGACCTAACATCTATGGAATATTATACCCCAAATGGACAGGAAATTCAGAGAAATTCTAGAGCAAAAGATTTAGGGGTTATAATGACTCATTCATCATGCGAAATTTGAAACACAAAATAAGATAGCAGTAAACAGAGCAAAGAGAATAACGGGGCAGATACTGAGAACCTTTAAACGAAGGGATAGGAATATAATGATTCCTCTACTGAAAACCCTGATCATACCCAAATTGGAATACTGCTCGGTCCGAACATCCCCATATAAAAAAGAAGACATTAGACAGCTGGATGGGATTCAGAGAAGCTTCACAGCCAAGATCGAGGGGTGCAAAGAACTAAATTACTGGGAAAGGTTACGCGAACTAAACCTATATTCACTGGAAAGGAGAAGAGAGAGATACACCATCATTTACACTTGGAAAATAATGGAGAAACTAGTCACTAATCTTATTCTGAACCCTGTAACTCCCCAAACAACGGTGGAAAGTAGAAAAGGAAGACTGTGTCGTATTCCCAAATTGAAGGCGAGACAGGAAACATCGTTAGCCCTGAAAAAAAATAGTTTTGTGAGAGGACCAAAACTGTTTAACCAGCTGCCCAAAAACCTAAAGAACACGAAGGGAGTTGCAGTGGACATCTTCAAAAGAAGATTAAACGCCTGACTCAGAACAATCCCCGATGAGCCGGGCGTACCTGGCTATGTGAGGTGGAGAGTACAAGAATCCAACTCACTACTTCACCAGGCCAACTCGAGAGGAGGGGCGACAAGCTTGACCTTCGCGAGATGAGGAATCATCGCGCGGAACCTTTGTAAGGTAAGTGTGTGTGTGTGTGTGTGTGTGTGTATAACAACTTTTGGTGAGTAAATGACAATTTATAGGACTATTAGTTACTGATGCACTAAAATACCACGTGACATTTAGTAGGACTATGTAGACATAGTAATAATTTAAGGATTCCCTTGCCTAAAATCCTAATGGTTTGAGGGCTTTAATCTCCTGTTTCTGGAATACAGAGGAAAAGGTGCATAAAAATGTATACACATTACAACATAAAGGTGAAACTGGGTTGTAAACATAATCAAGCACAAATGTTAGTCTCTCTAAAACGATTTGGTAATACGTATTGCAAAACACCGGAAAAACGATTTGGCAATATTGCAAAACACCGGAAAATCGATTTGGCAATATTGCAAAACACGGAAAAACGATTTGGCAATATTGCAAAACACCGGAAAAACGATTTGGCAATATTGCAAAACACGGAAAAACGATTTGGCAAACTTTATGTCAAAAAACACGACAGCAACTTCATCCCATAAACATTTCTGTAATGTCAGGTCATAATATAATGAAGATAACAACAAATCTAGGACGAACTTAAATTAAAAGCCCCCGCCCCCCACACGCCACACCCCACACCCCGACCCCTAAAAAGTACATTTTACCACTTTAAACTTTTATCATACTTCAAAAACTGGGAAACCCCTTCAACCAAATTTGGCATTGTTTGATTAAGAATTTAGTTTTCAGATGAAAAAAAAACAAAAACACGAAAAACACTTCATTGTTAGAAGAAAAACTAATTATAAAATTTGAAATACACATTTACCAAAATAAATAAATAACTGAAAATGAACAAAACAAGAATTTTGCGGAAAAAAGGGGGCGTTCTTTTAAGAAACTGAACACTGAAAATAGGGGGAAAGTTACAATCTAAAGAATTGGGAATTAAAAGAGATAACTGAACTGCTGAGTGGCCCTGCTCATCGTGCTGTCACGCTGCGATGATCTCGTTTGAATATCAAAATGAACTGAAAAATAGTTAATTGACACAAATATGAGTTGCCTTCAACACTTTCCAGTTTCAATTTGTGAACAAAAATTACTTTCAAATTTTTGTCCTTATCAACTAGAGAAGTGGAGTCGAAATGAAATGTCCTTTTTGTTTCTACATACTAAAGTTACATCAATTAAGTCTACATTAATATCGGCAGAATTTAAAGTTAAAATTTAAACTCAACTATTGAAGATAAATTTCGCACAGCAACTGAATTCAAATCAGTTAGACGAACTTCAACGATACATTAAAGGACTTTCTTTTAGCGTTTTAATCACAGTTCATTCTTAAATAATGGCAAATATTTAATTTTAAATGTTACTTCAACATCTTTAATGACAAATTTATTCTAAAATAAAGTTTTTCAAAGAGTCGATTAGAGAGGACTGATAAAACTTGAAACTTTATACCGTGGCCAGTGTTGTAGCAACGCTTTCCGTCGATCAGAGAAGTTCTGGGACATTGGGTATGGAGAGTAGTCGGATGGGAAATAGTCCTCTGCGCAAGGTATAAAATAAGGTTGCAGTGTTCCCAAAATGTACAGTGTTCATTGTAATTTGCGTAGTGTTCATGCTGATTTTGTGCAGTTAAAAACTATCTACAATAATATTACTTAGATTATTTCAGGATGAACACTACACAAATTACAATGAACACTGTACATTTTGGGAACACTGCACGCTTATTTTATACCCTGTCTCTGGCGACCCGTGGTTTGGTATTCCAGGTAAAGCTGCTGGAGGTCCCCTCCATCATACGACTTTAGATACCGCGAAGTAGATTAAAAAAAACCTTTAAAATATGGAGTAATCTTTAAACTTTTATGTTTTACAGACAAACCCGAAAATCAGAAATGGCGAATAAAAATGAGATGAGGCTACAAAAAAAAAAAAAAAAACACCCACAAATGTCAACATAAATGAAATAATTTGGAAGCGTAAAAAAAAAGCTAACAGAGAAAACTGAACGAGTGATGAATGTGACCTGATCAGAGATAAAAAATATCTTCCTGAATGACAGTTTACAATATTGAAACTGAATAGAAATTATAATTAATTTTACAAATGAGAAACTTTCCAAACTTTCCGCTAGTTTTGTACTGTTTTAATTTAATTAAATTTGCCCAGAACTGCATTCGATAACAATTCAGTGGAAAATAAATTCAAAAAATTGCAACGTTCTCTCTCTCTCTCTCTCTCTCTCTCTCTCTCTCTCTCTCTCTCTTTTCCAAATAATAGATATAATTGTCCATTTCGAAATTCTGCAGCTCTATTAACCAGTGTGTGCTCATATATCGTTCAATGTAATATCACATTTTCACTGATTTTTTACAATGAAAAAAATGATAATGAGTGAGGCGACTCTTTATTATCTTTGTTAATAAAAATACAATTTACGATATTACAATTTTAACAATTTTATAATAATTTTTACGAAGAAGATACAAATGTTAATTGTATTTATTTGATATTGTTAATTTATTTTTAATTTGTTATTGTTAATTTATGTTTTACTTAACCTCTTCAGCGTTATCGACGAGTTATATTGTCTATCGGTGCGTGTAAAAGTTAAAAAAGTGACGCTTAACATGTTAATTTGGCTTAGTTAGGTTAGGTTAAGTTAATTTTTAAGTTTTTAGAATGTTGATGAAATTACCCGTCAAGGAAAAAAGTCTGTCGGTCTAAGAAATCGTAGATATTGAAATAATTTCATGTAAGCACAAAGGTTTACGTATACGCACGTGTATATGCTTACAGTACTACATTTCTATATATATGATTATAGCACCACACCCAAACATGCTGCTTTTACATATTTACATTTTTACGAGCACGTTTAGCATATTTCTCTCACACATACACACACACACACACACACACACACAAGAAGAGAGTTCGAGGGAAAATGGGTATCACTCTTAAGTTCAGAAGGTATTTTGACATTCTAATTTAAAAGATAACCTCTTCTGCGTCCTGCATTGAGCGTCCTACATAGAGTTGAGTACGGAGAACATGTAGCTTATTTAGACGGAAGCCATTGCTCTCTGAGCCTAATAAGAGGAAACGATACGAATAGTCCATGCAGATGAAGGACAAGTCTGATCAGCACACTGTTGACTTCTCAGATGAATCAAAATTCAAGTAGTTTGTTTCAGGAGGATGGATCTCGGTATGGAGAACCTGTGGAGACGTGTTCACCAAAGTGGTGCAACCCACTGTGAAATTCGATGGTTGTGCCTTATGGTGTGGCCATGTATTTGGCACTTTTGAAAAATTGATCTAGTGTTCGCGGAGGGATGCCTCAATTTACAAGATTACATTCTCCTGCCTTTGTTTCGGAATGATATATTTCCCCCGAGGACATCATGTTTCAAGAGGACAGTGCCACACGGCCATTCCATTGTTTTAGGAGTGTGGTCTTTTTATTCTGGCAAGGCACTGTGTATATGTATACTCCGCCCAAAAGCTGTTTCACTCGTCTAATGATACGCTTTTATCATCAAATATACAAATACACCTTTTCTATTACTTATTTTGTCCTTTAATTGGAGTGATTCACCCAAACACTTTATCAGTATATATATATATATAATATATATTAAATGTACATATTCACGATTTGCGAGGGTGCCCTCTCAAGGCATTGGTTTCTGCCCTATGTAGGAGAATTACGACTTCTGACTGATCGAGGCCCGTTGTGTAGTGGATAGCATATCAGACCGGCAATCGGAAGATCCTGGGTTCGATTCCCGGGCGGTAACCTCATTTTTCATTTGTTGGTTATTTCTCTTCCTCGTGTGCAGAACACTCCTCTATACTTACGTCGTTTCTATACATATATATATATTATGCCCTTTTACTTTCTCTATACGGCACCAGTGCCAGTATCTTAGTAGATAATACCATTTATCTATAAACGAAATAAAGACACCGAGGTCGGAGGTTCGATTCCTGATAGTGGTGGTTAATAATAATCCCAGAATTAGCGGAATGGATCGTATTCATCTACCCTTATCGCTTTGCTAGTTTCTGCTCCTCTTAACTATTATTAGGTATTATTTGATATATATATATATATATATATATAATATATATATATATATATATATATATATATATATGCATATAACTGCAATGACCGCGCAGTGTATAAATGAATAGAAACGTGTGCAGAAACGTTCCTTAACACTTATGTCGTTTTTCTATATATATATATATATATATATATATATATATATATATATATATATATATATTGCAGGAATATAAAGACAAGAAACACGACTCTCTCAACATTTATTGGTCAAACGTTTCG
This sequence comes from Bathynomus jamesi, assembly GCA_023014485.1. Lineage (NCBI taxonomy): Eukaryota > Metazoa > Arthropoda > Malacostraca > Isopoda > Cirolanidae > Bathynomus > Bathynomus jamesi. Next base: position 1,122,024 of record JAJOZX010000278.1, on the reverse strand, counting down.
GTCCGCTCCGGGGCCATCTTCAGTAACTAAACGAATCAAAATTAGAGCAAAAAATCAATCCAAAATTTTATAAACTATTTTGTTTCTTGTATAAAGTTTTTACATTATTTTCTGTAAAAAAAAAAAAATTTTGACTTAGGTTTCTTTAGTTTTATATTATTGATTTCTTTTCTCTCTTAATTTTGATGTTCATTCATTTAGTCACTGAAGATGGCCCCGGAGCGGACCGAAATGTTTGACTAATAATTGTTGAGAGTCGTGTCTCTTGCCTTTATATTCCTGCTGAGGATAAGATTCCCGAAGAATTCTTCCATCGTTACTATATATATATATATATATATATATATATATATATCTATGATGTTTTTGAAGAATGTAAAGGAACCTAAACAAATTTAATTGAAATTTTATTTCATTAAGTAATTTTTTATCCCATTTTACTGAAATTTACTTAACTCCTAACTTCTACTTAACTACATAACTACCTAACTACTTAACTACCTAAATACCTAACTTCTACCTACGTCGTGGCCACACCGAAGTACCGCTTCCCGTCAGATCAGCAACGTTAAGCAACGTTGTGTCTGTTACTTAGTTGGATGGGTGAGCGACCCTTACGTTCAGATGATGTAGGGGTCCGTAGATGGCCGTGAGACGACCATTTACGTTACGAATAAGGTCAGCTCCATTCAACTCATGTAACACCTACTCGTACCCATCTTCGTTTAACATCACTGATCTAACGAGAAGCGATGTCGTGACGTGGTCGTGACGTAATCCTAAAGGAAAAGACGTAATCCTAAAGGAAAAACAATAATAGTACACTGAAAACAAAGCCTTCCGCAACCTTCTATAGATAGAAATATTATCTTCTACTAGTACAGTTCCCGCCGCTTCGCTGACGGTTAGACAGGCTAAACTACAAAAAAAGAACCCAGCCGTGAAAATTTTGAGCTTCACATTGTGTCAACATTTCTGAATCTGGTATCTCCCGAAACCTCCTCACCCCCATTCATACAACTTGGGGGCTACCCCCCTCCCCCATTACCCCCACCCCTCCCCATTACCCCACCCATCCCCCATTACCCCCACCCCCACCCTTCCCCCATTGCTAAACTACAGAAAAGAACACAGTCATGAAAAATCTTCTATTATCTCAAATCACTCCAAAAAGAAGTTTTTAAGATAATTTCTTCTCTCTAAAGAAGTTACGTATCATTAAAAGAAGTTATTGTATCATCTGAAAAGAAGCTTTGAGACCCAAAAGAAGGACATACTTTCTCGAGAATAAGGAAATTAACCTCGAAAAGAAGTAATTTACATTAACCTCAAAAAGAAGTTATAAGTTCTAAATTTAAAAAGGTTTAATAAAAGTGTTTTTTAAAAAGAACCTAAGAGAGAACCTCTGCCCCCCCCCCCCCCCCAGGTTCTTATTGTTATCCCACTCAATGTGATTCTCATTTCATTCCGCGTACAAGTGACTTTTTCAAACTGGTTTATTCCCAATTTGTTTGTTCAGGTTATGTTAACTTAGGTTAGGACAGGTTAGGTTAGGTTAGGTTAGGTTAGGAAATATTAGCCATTCCCATTTGACGTCTTTACCACGAATGGAAATTGAGTGATACGATTTCTCAAATCAAATATTCTTTTCTCAAATCTGGATTTTTCACTTTTGCGCATTTTCATTTGCGGACCGCGGATGGAAATTGGAATGGGAATAAGAATGGGAATGGGAATAACATCGAGTGGGAATGGGAATAACATCGAGTAGGAATGGGAATAACATCGAGTAGGAAGTATTCCTTACGAATCACAAAACAAAAATTTTCTGTCTCAAAATAACATTCTCCATTTTCTATCATTCCTTGAAATGAAGGGGATGACTTTTATAAATGATTCAGCCAGAAGCACCCGCAGTGTATGACGAAAGGCGACTGACAACGACACTGTAAATCCTTTCAATTCGAAATAGATTAACGGGAAATGGAATAATGGAGAGGAGAAGCTGAGAAACATTTTGTCAGGACTTGAATAAGATGACTGAATTCCCGTTCAGTATTCTACTGTACCTTGCTATAATTATTCTTATTCATTTTACATCATGTGAACGGGGTTCCTCGATTCTGTCAGTCTGATAGACATACATACTGAATATTTATAGTATGTAAGTAGACAAAATACGTAAGCATTTTTTAAATAATTTATGTGGGAAATAAAGCGCTCGACATAAGTTTATTTGTAAGAAATATATATATCCGCAAAGGCCATCCGCCATCATTACCACGCAGGTGGTAATCTGTTCCTTCATACTGTGCACGACTTTTATACAAAAGCAAGGCAGATTTCTAATTTACATTGCATATAAAACAAAAGAACAAACTTTTTAAAAAGCATGAAAAATTACTAATTAGTAATGTTTTTATTTGAATATTTTTTTTTTTTATACTTGGTGCAATAATTAAATTTCATAAACAAAACTTAGTAATGACTAGTAACTTTTTACGATTTTATAAATTTCATTTTTCTAGACGAACTTTTTTCCGAAGTTGTACGTTAGCTATCAAAATGCAAAAACAATAAGCGCAAGTGTCTAAACGTTCTCTGGTTCTTCTTGTAGTAAAGTGGAAAATATTGTACAGTGATTAGGAATAAGCTTGGGTCAGATCTTACAAACGTTAAAATATCTAATAATATATGCAATAGGTACCCTGTGTAGCTTAGTGGTTAAGACGCTGGGCTGCTGGTGGGGCGTGGTTCGGATTCCACGTTAAACTGCAGGTTTAAGGTGGAGTGAAAAGCTTGAACTTCGTTAAAATGAACAATTCGGGCGGAAACAAACCAAAGGTTAACCAAAGGTGGTGCCAAAGGACCTTTTTTTTATTAAAATTTTCCCGTTCAGCAATTCTGAACATGTACAAAACATGTACACGATTCGGGGGGGGGTACTTTTTCCTCTTCATATCTACAGGAACTGAACAGAAATCAATTGTTAACTAACAGAAATCAATTTTTCGCCCTTGGCCCCTCCTTCCTGCATAAAAACAAGTGAATCCTTTGATTGAAAGGTTATCAATTAAGGAGGTATGACCAAAGAAACTTTGCCACATATTCCAATTTATACCACATTTACCACTTTACCCAAGTTAAATGTATCTACGTTCTAACTATGTTTATGTCTGGTGTTTTGGTCTTTTCTACCACACTAATTTCTACCACACCGAACTGCGAACCTGAAAACCAAAGATGTTGCATTGAATATGATCGGTACCTTTCTGGCACTCAAGTGGTGCATTGGCATAGTAAAAGTACAGTACAGATTATCCCTCTTTTTCAATCCAAAGAGTTTAACAATATAAAAATATAATTTCTGTTATCGTAAAGAAAGCGCCGACTGGACCATGATTTTATTAACCCTTCATTTGAGTCCATGCGTAATCATGCATCCTAAATCTGAGACACGTTGTAAGGTACAGTATACATTAAGTTATGGAATTATTATGGCTTAATTTGAAGAAGCTGTTGTCACGCCTCGACTTAGTAACAAGTGTAACAAGTGTCCTTAAATTGAGTCCTAGTAGCCTACTGTAATGACACTTTTTTATGCCTTATCTAAGGCATAAAATAAGATTTTCATTGTATATTTTTAGTTTTTAATATTAGTTTATTTGAGAAATTGGGACCAACCTCGTGACCAAATATTCAGAATAGTAAGTGTACAACTGTACATAGCATTTGTCCCAAGCGTAATGTGCAGTTGTGTACACACACACACACACACACACACACACACACACATATATAATAAAATCTCACCTGAATAACCTAATCTAATCTAACCAAACCCTCGATACATTATTATTATTTTTTCTGATTTTTAATCAGCTTAAATAAAAAGAAAGTCAGAATCAATGGCGGTACCGTTAATGTCGCTATATGCACGTTAATATAGCAATGAGCTCTGATTTTTTGTTCTGTTTTACGTCCTTCTTCAAACAGTTGACAATGAGACGGACAATAACAACACCAACCCGGAAAAAGGAGAATTAGGTTGAGCCAATTACGTGCAGCGGGTTCGTCACTGCATCCCTTCCCCATTTCTAAGACTGACTTGAGACAGTCCATGTCTGAATTGAAATAACTTCTGTGTGTATCATAAAGATTGTCGCTAAAGCGTAAGGTAGCCAAGAACACACATACACATGTGCGCATTTCCGCATAAGCGAGATATTGACCTTTTCAAATCCTTGTATTTAAAAACTAACTAACCAAAGCTTATTTAACCTAACCTAACCTTAGTTAGGTTAGGTTAAATTAGGTCTCAGGGTAGGTTAGGTCTCATTTTACTGAGAAGGACGTGATGAATTCTCCGGAAGCAACTGAGGGCTCGAATGTTGTTTCCCGTTAAGTCATCAAATAGTGAGGTACTCGCTAATCTAACCTAATCTAACCTAATCAAACGTAACGAAACCTAACCTAGCTGAACCTAATCTAATCAGGATCAACGTATCTTTCACAACGATAAAAATGTCTCTAATTTTTTCTAATATATTTTTTTAATATTCTGCGGTAGCGAAAGTGCTACTTCATAAAAAAATTGTCCCACCACATCTGTGAATTATTACCACACACCCACACACAGTGTGACGGTTACACGCGTTTAGTTTGAAGTCCGAATAAAAGTGATATTACAATAAAAATCCTGCAGTAAATCCTTTTTAAGTGGTGCCAATTTTTTAGTGAATATTCAGTGAACACAGTCGTATGCCTATTTAAGTGGTGAAATAGCGGCGTATGTCGAAATAAAGCAAATAAAATTAAAGCAACTTAATCTATACAACGTTTTTTCCGAGTGTTTTCTCTCTGAGGAAATCTAACTGCTCATCGAAAGCAACATCCCTCAGTTATCCCCCGCGGTACACTCCAGGGCACCAATCAGTGAGAATCTACAGCGTGCCACATTCCCCATCCCCCACCCCATTAGAATAACGGAAAAACTTTCCCCTCCCTTATTTCTAAAGTCAAATCAAATACCTCACCTAATAAATTACCATTTTGAGTTAATATTTCGTGCACAACCATTTACATACCATTAGAAACATGGTAATGGCAAATCAATTCATACAATCCTGTGGATACTGTAAAAAAGAAACAGATGAGTCAAAGGCATTTCACTGCGATCTTTGCCAGACCTTAGTCGAATTTCAATGCCTGAGATGGAGCGACGAAGAAATCTCTCTTATAACAGGCGCTAAACAATTGAACGGAATCAAGTTCTTCTGCAAAAGCTGCATAATCGAAATAAACTCGTTTACTTTTTTAAAGCAGAACGAGACTATGAAGAAAAGGGAAAAGAGGAGTGTTTTGAATAGCGAACAGAGAGAAAAAATAGAAGGACCGAAGATAGTACGAGAGGAAACTGCGAAAAACGAACAGGAAAAAAAAACAGAAAAAGCTGAAATAATAGAAATAAAAGAAGCACCAACAGAGGAAACAGAGGCACAAAATCAAATCCAAAGATTTCAAACAAAGGGCATTAGCAGCAATAGGAAAAAAACAAGTAGACAATAACGAAATTATAGTGAAACCACCAAAAACAAAGGCCCCCAAATAAAAATGGGAAAGAAACTATATGTAAACACTATGTGAAAGGAATTTGCAGATATAAGGGAGGAGAATGTATTTACGAACACCCTCCTGCGTGCAACTACTTTTACAATAATGGTCACTGCAAATTTGGTGAAAAATGCAAATTCTACCATCCGGTCATTTGCAAGTCCTACGCAACGTATGGAACCTGCCAGTACGGGAGAAAATGCTACTACCATCATCTCCCGACAAGTTCAAAGGACAAAGGACAAGTTTCAAATGACAACAAAAGGAATGTGAGGGAAAAAATATGCACCTAAATGGCAAACAAAACACAAATAGCACACAAAATTTTTTCAACATCTCGGACACAATACGGCTGCTAAGTCTCCTACAGCAAATGCAGCTGACACAGCTGGGAACCCTTGAGCCAGAACACTACATGACAAGAAGCTACCAGAACAGGTAGGCGGAAACGGATCCATCTCGGAGGACCACAAGGCTACAAAACACACGATATCAAAGGACAACGAACTTAAAATGCACAAGGGGCAATGGAGTTTTTCGAAATTACTTACATTCCGAGAATCCTGGGGGTTGGCATCCCTTGGTTGCGGTACGTCGACGATATTTTGTGTAATCTGGCCCATGAATCGTGACCTGGATAACTTCCTCCTTCAGTTAAATGATCAAGTCCCCTCCATTAAGTTTACTTTAGAAGTGGAACAAGACAATTCAATCCCATTTTTGGATGTGCGGGTACATAGGGAAAGCCCAGGTTTTAAGTTTAGTATCTATCGGAAAACAACAAACAATTTGTCCTACGTACACTTTTACTCGGGACGTGACACCCCCACTAAGAAGGCCATTTTTTCATCAATGTTTCTCCGCGCCCTTAGGATCGCCAGTCCGGAATACATCGATGCCGAATTGGAAAAAATCAACGGTATTGGAAGTGATCTGTGTTACCCATCTGCGTTTATGGAATCTTGTCTCAACAAGGCAAAACGAACTTTCTATCGTGTCAATAATAACACTCGTACTTTGTCAAAAAATATTTTAGTACTTCCATTTTTCCCGGGCTTTTTAGGCATTGCTAATGTACTTAAACTTTTGGATATTAATGTAGTATTTTCATATAACAATATTGTGAAAAATATCATAGTAAAAATAGCCCTACCAATAATTCAGGCATTATCTATAAAATTGGGTGTAAACAATGTGATTCCTTTTACATAGGTCAGACGGGAAAGGATTTGCACACACGTATAAAACAGCATCAATATTCCGTTAGAACAGGACAGTTGTCCAGTACTCTTTTTGTCCATTTGTCAGAGTTATCCCACTGTATTGATTGGAATAATGCTTCAGTTTTATTTCATTCTAGCAACATTGTCAATAGAAATATTCTTGAGTCTGCCATTATCCAACTTTCAAATAACTTCAACATAAGCAAAGGTCTTTTTCAACTCGATCCTGTTGTTTTGAATTCCTTCAAAACAAATTTAGATAAAAAGGGTAGGACGCTAAATATTTGGTAAACTTGTACGCTACTTTATTAACTTTTAATCTTCATTTTATTTTTATATATATCGAAACTTGACTCTAAAAGGCAAAGTGTTAAAACCCGGGTAGATTTCCAGTATAAATTTGTATTTTTAATTCATTTGATCTTGTGCTAAAAATCGATATTTTTCCTTACAAATCTGTATGCCTCTTTGTTAATCCTCTAATCTTTAATTTTTAATTTTTATTTTTACTTCTCCGTTTATTGCATATATATATATATATATATATATGTATGTGTGTAGATATGTATGTATATTATATATATATGTATGTGTGTAGATAAGTGTATATATATATATATATATATATTATATATATATGTGTGTGTATGTATGTTATTTATTTATTATTTTTTTTTCTTTCTGTAACCTATATATAGGCCGTAACCTTTTATGTACTTCACTGTTCCTGAGGATGTCATTAGACGAAAGCGCTTGAGCACCTTTTTGTGTTTCCATTCCTTCGTGGTTTTATTCATCATAAATATTTTTCACGTGTTACTTTCGTGAAATAATTTTCATATATATATATATATATCAGTTTATTACTATTCTTTGTTAGTAGTAAATCGGAAACATTTTAAAATGCTTTGGTTGAAGCACTACAATTTTTGCCTTCGCTTTATACCGCTTTTGACTTCTTCAACTACCGTTGAAATTGTTTTTTTGTAAAAGATATTAAGAATCATATTACAATATAGATTCCATCTTTTATTTATTTGAGTTTTGTTTCAACGACATTTTTAATAAAATCGAAAGTAAAAAAAATAAAGAATAAGTAAATAAAATAAAATAAATATATCGAAATAAAGAAGAGATAATTCCGCCATCTTTCTTTTCCGATACGAAATTTGATAACGTCTTGAAATAAAAGTATTAAATTTCAAATTGTATTAAATATATGTTTGCTTCTCATATCGAAAGGAGAGAGAGAGAGGAGAGACAGACAGACAGACAGACAGACAGACAGACAGACAGACAGACGGATTCATTACATTTGCTAAATATGCTAAATATCTGCCAGGGTTCGTACCTTAGTGGGTAACGCCGTTTCTCTATAAGAGAGGTGAAGACACATGTCGGGGGCTCGAATCCCGATAATGCTGGCAATAATAACCCAGGAATTAAAGCAATAGATCGCGTTAGTTATCCTAAGCGCTGTGCTTACCTTCTGGCCCCTCTTCATTGATTATACTAAATATTTACTAAATAATTTTATATTTTAAATATGAAAGGATATTACCTCTTTACCAGTCTGTTATCTGTCCTTGATCCATCCTTTACCCGTCCGTCTTCCTCCAAACTAATCCTCTTATCCGTCACATATTATTGTAATAATGGAACCCCCTCCTAAAACATGTGAAAAGGGCAAACTAAACCTTAAACACGACCGTGAAAATACACACCCAAAGTACAGTAATTCCTTGTCAGTGAATTTTCATGTAAGGCGAGTGGGACCATGTTTTATTTAGAATGTTCTCCAATTTATTATTCACTTCTCTCCCTTTTGCATCATTTAGAGGCACACTCCATTTAGAGGCACACTCCATTTAGAAGCACACTCCATTTAGAGGCATTCTCCATTTAGAGCCACTCTCTTATCTCTCATTTTCATAAATGCAAAATTCATATTTGGTAAAACATTCACACGCGAGACGACAATGTGGAATAGGGAAATGTACTGGAGATTACCTTCACGAATTTACTGTGTGGGACATGTTATTTTACATGAATTTTGGACTCGTGTTCATACGCTAAACCGCAAAATAAAATATTTACCAATTAAAATATTCCTTGCAGAACATTACCATCTTCCCACCTATATATATATATATATATATAATATATATAATATATATATTTATTTATTTGCATATAAAGTTTGGAGTCGTTTTCTTTTCGTTCGCAAATTTGAAGTGGAGGAAAAACCGGCCAAAGTTCAAAAAGACGAGAAGTGGTTCATTAAAACTTTTTTTTATGTCCTCACTTTTTTATCTGCAATTTACATTTTTGGGAAAACTTATACACACATAAATATACACGTATACAACTTAATACACACGCACACACGCATACACACGCATACACACACGTACGCACGTAAGCATTCCAAAGCATTCAGGCATTATGGAGTGTTATTTTTAAACTGGAGGGAAACTCATCCAAGAATTGAAAGAATCCAAGATGGCAGCGGCAACGTTCGCCCCACCAGACTAATTGCGTGAAATGGAATCGCAAATGTCGCCGATTTAATTGAAACTCACTCACATAATAACCATCTCATTTACGAAGCAGTGTGTTTAAAGGAAAAAGAATTCGCGGTTGGGTAAAAGTGGCATGGTAAATAATGATTGCTTCTAATTGTTTCTACTGCTCCATTCAAGATGTTTGTTTTCGTGTACTGAAAATTACTTTAAATGCTCCACTTGCAAACTGTATACAGGAACGGTTTACATTTCAAATGGTACTGCAACATCATGATCAAATAAAGATGCCCAAGTAAAGATGACCAAGTAAAGATGACCAAGTAAAGATGCCCCAAAACCAGCCCCAATAGAGAAAGAATTTCACTAAGACACGAAACGCCAGAAGGACCGTTTCGTGTCTTAGTGAAATTCTTTCTCTATTGGGGCTGGTTTTTGGGCATCTTTACTTGGTCATCTTTACTTGGGCATCTTTATTTGGGCATCTTTATTTGATCATGATGTTGCAGTACCATTTGAAATGTAAACCGTTCCTGTATACAGTTTGCAAGTGGAGCATTTACTCCAGAAGAGTATGTCATGAAATTCTAAAGAGTCATTACGAATCTCACTTAGCATCTATCGAGATAGTATGTATACAATAGATGGTCCATGTTCACATCAGAAGGGAAGGGGTTGAACACAATGGAAGATACGAAAGAAATCATCACTGCTTCGAAAATTAATGGAAATTAATGACTAAATGAGCGAAGTATCCCATTTGTAATAAAAAATCGAACCAGATTTTTTCTTCCGAGTGTGAAAGAACGAATACATTTAGTCTAAGTAATAATAACGCCAGTAACAAAGATTCCTGAACAGCGTGGCGCGTGTGAAAGAGTGTAAATTAACTTCTCAAAAACTTAAAACCTTTACTCTTAAATTTAAAAAAAAAAAAATTCGAAAATCATGCCTCCAACCAACTAAATTATATGATTTCTATTAGCTGCGAGCAATGACCTTTATTCTATACCATTTTGAAAATTGCTTCACAATTGGCCAAATGGATTTCTTTGCACTCAACTTCGACCTCGGATAGCCTTTTATCCATATCACCTAAAGCCCAATGCCTTTTCCACTTTAGAAACATATTTAGATCCACAGCACGTTCTGTTTGTAACCTAAACAGAAACTGAGCACGTAGAATCGACTGTTCTAGTGTGTATATATATAATATATATACAGTATATACAGGGTGGGCCGAAAGTCTGGATCCATAGGAAAATATTTATTTTAATACATAAATTACAACAAATGGTAAATACTTAAAATGAATATCAACTTTAACTCGTAAATGCGTATCCGTGATACTGTACAGTAGTTCGTACTCCAGTATAAATACTCAAATACTTTTTTTATTTCAGCCCAGAAATGGCTTCGAATCTAACAACAGAGACCGGGTAGAACTTGTGCTCATGTACGCAAGACAGGGCGCTACACACAGAGAAGTTGCTACGAATTCATAGAAATCATCCTGATAACATCCAGTAACACATGCGACTGTTGGCAAGTGTTTAAACGTTTCAAAGAAACAGGAAGTGTACATGATCGACGGCGTTCTGGTCGTCCAAAAACTGCAACTGATGAAAATCCTCTGCAATGGTATGTGAAACTTTAACGAATAGTCCAGTAAAGTCAACAAAAGATTATCAAATGAAACACGCATCTCGAGAACGTCAATTCGAAGAATTATTAAAAATCATAATTCCATCCCTAAGTGTCTCGATGTCAGAGGCCGCCAATTTGAGCATTTGTATAACTTGTTGTTTACTGGAGTACGAACCACTGTACAGTATCACGGATACGCATTTACGAGTTAAAGTTGATATTCATTTTAAGTATTTACCATTTGTTGTAATTTATGTATTAAAATAAATATTTTCCTATGGATCCAGACTTTCGGCCCACCCTGTATATATACAGGGTGTATGATCAGTGACTCCCTATTTTAAAATTCGTATAACGTCCCTATTTCTTAATCAGTTTTAAAGAGACAAACTGTAAATTATTCAGTACTTATTTTGGGGTTTTCATTCATGAACATTCGCCATTTCACACGCACTTTACACTTCCACACATACGCTTCTGCATTATCACAATATTTCCTTAGACCAGGGGTTCCCAAATTGTGTTCCGCGGAACACTTCTCATGGTATACAAGTGTTCCGCGGAACACCAATTTGGGAACCCCTGCCTTAGACGAACAGGTATGTTATCCACTGCTGCTCGTAACATGCTTTCAGGAACATTACTGAGTTAATTCTTTCCCCCTAGTTCATCAAGATGTTCAGGTTTGTGACGATAAACATTAGTATACCGATTTTCATTAAAATTCGCTGCTAGCCCCCAAACGGAAAAGACCCTCATATTTATATCAACAACATCAACATAGGAATAAACAGTATAATTTCAAAATTTGCGGATGATACCAAATTAGGCGGAGAATCAAAATCAGAGGCGGAACGTTTCAAGATCAGAAGATATTAGTAAATTACTTGAGTGGGCAGAAAGTTGGCAAATAAACTTAATAGAGCTAAATGTAAAACGTTGCATATCGGTAGAAACAATGATTAATGATGTGCTGTTGATGTGTTGAATTTTATACCACTTTGTAGTTTAAACCACAAAAATTGAAAAAGTATCACATATTAAAATTAATGGATCACATGAAGATGAGGGCCCCCAGCCTTCTTTAGTTAGCTTTATAAGGCTAAGTAACGAAAATATAATGACCTAACCTAACCAATCGTCAAGGGCGTACAGTTGACCCAACGATTGGTTATGTTAGGTCGTGTTATTTTCGTTAGTTAGCCTTATAAGGCTAACTAAAGAAAGCTGGGGGGCCCTGATCTTCAGGTGATCCCTAAATTCATTATCAGTACTCAAAATACATCAGTAATGTTTTAAGTAATTTTTGTTAATACCACCCTCACTCCAAAAACTTTTAAAGTGTTTCAACGCTTTTGGCCATGGCTGTACTAAGTTCTTCATCAGAGCCAAAAGGTTGTGCTTCTAAAAAATTATTTTTTAATGTTGTTTTATTCCCTTATTTATAATGGCTTAATGCAAGCAATACTCAATCACATATAATTTAAATTACTTTTTTTTAGGTAATCATTCTTACACGTTTTTGTAAACTGATAACTGACATAAAAAAGACCACCGCGCATGCGCATACAGAACAGATCTCAAAAATACTTCCGAAAATAGTTGAATTCACAGTAAAGTGAATATAGATTCTTCGTTTATGAGAAATCATACCATGTAATGAATTTTCAAAAATATTTTTCATACGTACTTTTAAGCACCTTCATTATTTTTATCTTGAGCTAGGCACCTAAGCAGTAACACGCGTTTGTGATTACATCTAACTGCAAAACACAAGCATGTAAACGTGCTTATAATTACATCTAACTGCAAAACACAAGCATGTAAACGTGCTTATAATTACTGTATTTTAGTAATATCTCAGCATTATAATATGCGATACTATGTATATTATGCATTATACAGCTTATGGGACTTTATGGTTATATTTATCTACAGGAATCCACACAGTTCTCCTTATGTTAGAAAACCTTACGACTAAGTTACGCAATTAACAGGAATAACGACCATAGAACATAAAGTTACGGAACGAAATAATGGAATAAAGAGTTTTAATTTTGCTGAAGCTGAAAAGGTTATACTAATGTTACACATAGATTTGAATGTTACATGAAAGTTACATTTAGATGTGTAACTGATGTGCAACTTACAGTATATGTGAATTTTTTTAGTAGTGGAGGTACTTCATATACTTTAAACTACAGTGGAAAAGATAACTTTGGTCTTCTTTGTGTTTTATTGCTTGGAAACATTTAGGATATCCATTCTGATTCTAAAAAAGTATCTTTGGAGCAAGTGTAGTTTACGTCCCCCTGACGCAAAAGGGGACACAAGCTACACTAAGTCAAAGTTGGGGAACGTAAACTACACTAGGATCTTTAGGACCCATTTTTTAAATGAATCCATCAAATAAAACGTTAAAACTAACGAAAATATTACGACTTAACCTCATCAATCGTCAATTGGATCACTTTAACATATTGCTTCCCAAAGCATTCGGGAAGCAATATGTTAAAGTGATCCCTCCTGAGAAGCAATATCTTAAAGTGATTAACACTGGGAAGCAATATGTTAAAGTGATATACACTGGGAAGCAATATGTTAAAGAGAGGTTCCTGGGAAGCAATATGTTAAAGTGATCCCGTCAATTTATTTTATATATATATATATATAACAGTGGCGATCGGTGACAATTATGTATTGGGAAGCATGCATAGCCTATTTTATATATTAATATATATATATATATATACACCAACCTCTTTTTATTTATACACCAGCTCTATCCTCCTGTTCTTCTTTGCAAATGCGTCGATTACTTTATCGTGAAAATCACAAATCAAATAACTGAACACTGTTAAAAATGCGCTCGAATTATATTTGAATTTGTGCACTTGTGGGGGGAGGGGCGAAGAGGGCGGGGAAGGAAGGGGATGGGCAGTTGACGAACGACATTAACCTCAATATAACAACTTCACTTTGATTTACTCATAATTAAACAAACTCTAATTACAATTAGCTTGTATATCTTCTTCTAAAAATATATTTGGTAATAATTGCCAGTTATTTAGTCATTTAATGCTATAAGCTCATTAATTAAGCGCTTTAAAAGGATTCCGTTAGCATAATAGCAGGAATAAGCAACTCTCTAATTTGCTTCCACGATCCACGTTTTGCCTAAAGAAATGAATGCGTTATGGGTCTGTGTTTCCATCGGTGAATATTTTTTATTCTTTTAAGACATAATATTAATTCATCCCCAAGTATAGCGATCAATAATTTTAGTGTATATCATTTATTACATTTATACTATCGTATAAGCAGTGAAATTATCGGTGAATTGATACAATTTTTATAAAACACGAATATAGTAAGTCAAACAAAAGAAGCACTTCTTAAAGTTGCTTCCACTGGCGCCCGTCTTGACGCAACAAAATTATTGCTCCCCCCCCCCCCCCCCATTTTCAACGCACTGATTTAAATTTTGAGCTTTTTGTATTAAAAAATACTTGAAGGGAGTATAGCCTAGTGATAATTTATCATAATTTTATCGTCATTAATATTGTTTAACAGCGCTTCTAATCATTTAAATAGGGAAGTAATGCTTCCATTGCTTCCATCGACCGAACGCCACTGATATATATATATATATTGACGATTGGTTAGGTTAAGTCATAATATTTTCGTTAGTTTTAACGTTTTATTTAATTAGGTATACGCGGACAAAGTTGGGGAACGCAAACTACACTAGGATAATGTAGGGGAATGTAAACTACACTAGGCACCACAGGGGGACGTAAACTACACTAGGATAATGTAGGGGAATGTAAACTACACTAGGCACCACAGGGGGACGTAAACTACACTTGTTCCGTATCTTCAAATCCTGTTCCACTAGAAAAATTTTATTTCGATTTGGATCGCAATTTTAGACTGAACTCGAAGGCAAATCCCTTAGCATTTGTATAATAAATTAAAAATATTGAAAATACAAATGATTTTCTACCAGTCTGGAGATAAAATGTCAGTTACAATTCAGGTGTTTGTATAAGCCTACGGTATAGAAATAATTAATACATGTTACCTTGAAAAGGTAGAATTACAGCAAAAAGAACAACTGCCCCTATTCGAAAGAAAAACGTTTTGATTGACGGGTCAGACTCACGAGACGTGAATAACAATATTCCATTTAAAAATTAGGGGAGAGGGAGGTTCTATTGTATAGGGTGTTCCAAAAGTCATCACCCCATTTGTTTAGCTCATAACTTTTGAACCAATAAAACAACAAATACTGTAGAAAGTGGAACTAGTTTATTTTATTTAGAATTATGTTAGAATTATGTTGTGGTGTGTAGTGTTCCAGCTTCAAATTATTGGGGTTGATCTTCTACAATCTGGAAAAAAAAAACAATAATTAAATTAAGGTTACAGCTAATTCAGATGGGGTGATGACTTCTGGAACACCCTGTATGTGTTGTACCAAACTTTCAGTATTTTTAGTCACCAAATTTTTACGGTTAGCTGGGGCACTGGGTTGGTTCTTTATATGGAGTTAGACAAGGTTTCTTGCTCTCTCCTCTTTTGTTTAATGTAGTATATTGACAACTTAAGTTCTTCTGTTAATGAGGCAAGAGATAAATAACTTAATCTATACTGATGATATGGTATTAATAGGCCCCTCAGTTAAAGGTCTGGATGATACTATAAAAATTTTAGAATTATATTCGTTGAACCATAATATTAATTTTAATGTTACTGAAACTAAGGTTATGTAATTTCATTTAAGAAAGGTCACTTTGTTCAGCTAATATTTTCAAAATGAAAGATGAACCAATAGAACAATGATATAAATTTAAGTGTCTAGGTAAATTATTACCAGCTCCTCGAGTGATGAATCAGACATAATAAAACAATATCAGAGTTTTTGTACTGAAAAAAAAATTATAAGAAAATTTAGTCTATACAAGCGAAACTAAAGACTTTTTTCTTACTATCTGCACTAGTAATTGAAGGGCAAAAAGGGAAAGTCCGCTACATGCCATTCGCCTGAAACAACATGTAGCAGGCTTTCCCTTTTTGCCCTTCAATTATGGGCAGCAACTTTGGGCTAATTATAAAACAGGTTTCAATGGAACTCCAAATTTGCTTTATAAGAGATCATTTAGACCAGTGATGCACAAACCCTGGCCCGCGGGCCAAATGGGTATTTTCAGTGGCCCCGGGTCTTTTCAATTCAATGAAAAAGTTAGAAAAATCTGAAATATTACCCCTGGTTATAAAAATGCATATTTATAAAAAATAAAATATCTATATATCTGGCCCCTACATATAAAACATGGTTGGTTTGGCCCTCACATCAAAAAAGTTTGTGCACCACTGATTTAGACTGATACATAAGTTACCTCAAAAATGCCCAGCTTCTCAAATACTCACTAACCACAATGTCTCGAGCCTCCCGGAGGTGCCCATCATGATGATGATGATGTCTCATGATGTTCTATGTTCTATGATGTTCTATACTCTTACTCAATACAGTTTAATGCAAAGAATTAAAAACTCAACTAATCCAATTTTCCAAGCTATTCATCAGTCCGGCTTTATGTCTTCTAAACAATGGGCTTCGTGGTATGAAAATGTCTGTTTATAGCTTCACTTACCATCGTTATTGAACTTATTGATTACTTTTATTTATTTGTTTTTAGTTCTAATTCCTTTTAGTTTGTTTTATTATTTATTATTTCTTATTTCATTATTTTTAGTCATTATTTTTAATCCTATTTCCTTTTTTAGCTTTTTATTATCATCTGTATTATGGAAGTTATTTCTTTTTCTTTTCTCAATAAACTTTTGAGTTTTATTTATTAATGTGTATTGAATAGGCCTACAGAAAGAAAGTACAATTACTTCCCCATTCCTATTTATACATCATAAAGAAAGAAATAATATATATATGTTAAGGCCTTTTTGCGAAATCGGTCTTTTTGCAAAAGGGTTAAGTCGCGATATTTTCGTTAAACAACGAAAATATTACGACTTAATCTAACCAACCGTCAAGGACGGACAGTTGACCTAACGGGGTATTCAATTAACCTAAATCAGCCATTTTTTGCAAACAGGCCGATTTTGCAAAAAGGCCGTAACATATATATATATATATATATATATGTTGGGGATGATCTACAGATCTACAGAAGCTAAGGCTAACAAAGACCCTAAGATCCACTCTAAGGCTAGCCCGAGAGAAAGGAAAGAGTAGGGGTTAAGAGAAGAGAAGAGAATAAGGGGTTAAGTAAGGAGCAACACCTATCACTCGTGGGTTAACATTCATTCAGAAAAAGAGGAAAAGTCTCACCATCATCATCCGCCGGCCACTGCCGACAAGTCAGAAAAATAGTCGGAGAGAATAGGAGAGGGGTGAAAGATGAAAGAAGTAAAATAAGAACGCTTACAAACCATGCAAACACAGTCTTAACTCACTGTCATACCATGCAAACTACAAACATGCAAGAAAAGAGTTAGACATGCAAAGTAAGGAGGATAAGAAAAAAAAAAAAAAATAGGTAAAGTTAAACAAAAAGTGGGTTAGTTTACGCTATGAACTACATCTACATTCGTGTTAGTCTAATTTTTTTTTTTTTTTTTAATAATTTTATTGCTGGCATCACACGCTGGCATGTCACAAGCTGGCATTCATCGTCAACAGACTCATCCCGAGCACCACCACCAGAGCTTCTGTTACTAACTTTGTTGTTATTTAAATTAAACAACGTTAATACCTTTAAAATGTCTGTCAAGACGGTTCTTAAACATATTAACGCTGGTAGAATGAACGACTGACGCGGGAAGATTATTCCATTTATCAATTACTTTAAACGTAAAGAAGTTTTTAGCGATATTAGTAATGAAACGTCTGCCACGCAACTTGAATCCGTTATTGCGAGTATTACTATTATCGAAAGTGAACAATTTGTCAAAATTCACGTTATCGATGTTATTAACGATTTTAAAACTTCAATAAGCTCCCCCCTTAATCTCCTAGTTTCGAGTGAATACAAGTCTAACACTTTAATCCTATCTTCATAAGGCTTGTTGCGCAATGACGGAATAAGTTTCGTGGCACGACGCTGAACTCTTTCTAACCTATCAATATCCTCACGCAAGTACGGGCACCAAAACTGAACTGCATATTCTAAATGAGGCCTGACTAGGGACTTGTAAAGGGGCAATATGATATCCTTCGACTTAAATTCGAAATTACGCGCTATGAAGCCTAACATCCTATTCGCTTTTGCGCAAGACTCCAGGCACTGGTTCCTAACCTTTAAATCTTTAGTTACGCGTACGCCTAAATCTACTTCCTCGTCAACGCTCGCTAACTCCCTATCATCCATCGTGTACGCGTAATTATTGTTGCGAGAACCTATATGCAAAACTTTACATTTATCTACGTTAAATTGCATCTGCCACTTATCCGTCCACTCCATAATCCTATTTACATCGTCTTGGATCCTATTTCTATCGTCCTCGTTAACAACCTTACCGCCTATTTTAGTATCGTCCGCGAATTTTGAAACGTTACTAGTCAATCCTACATCTACGTCGTTAATGTAAATTACGAATAACAATGGGCCTAACACTGAACCCTGTGGGACACCGCTACCTACATCTAACCACCCCGATTCACTACCATTAACTACGACCCTCTCTCTAGCACGAAGCCATTCTTCTAACCAGTTAGCTACCTGACCGCGGATACCGTGCGCTTTAACCTTCGCAATTAGTCTCCTATGCGGAACTGTATCGAACGCCTTTTTAAAATCTAAATAAATAACGTCAGCTGCCCTATGCCTATCGTATTCACGCACTATTTCGTTATAAAATTCTAACAAATTAGTTAAACAAGACCTATGGCGTCGAAACCCGTGCTGACTACTATTAATCAAACCCCTACTTTCTAAGTGATCGATAATACGATCCCTAACTACGGATTCCAAAAGTTTACCGACAATTGACGTTAAGCTAATGGGCCTATAATTGCTAGCTACCGCGCGGTCGCCTTTTTTAAAAATAGGCGTGACGTTAGCTAATTTGAAGTCTTCAGGAATAATCCCCGTTTCGAGTGACTGATTAAAAATCTTCGCTAAGGGGCCTACGATAACGTCTTTCAAATCTTTCAAATGTCTAGGATAAAAAGCGTCAGGGCCTGGAGCCTTGCTAACTTTTAGCCTATCGATATAATGCGCAATCTCAGCCTCGTAAACAGTTATTTCATCTAAAATAGTCTCGCTACTAAATGGAACGATATCGTCAACGTCGGGGACATTATTTACGTCCTCTACGGTAAAAACTGTCGCAAAAAATTTATTAAAAATACCCGCCATCGCCTGAGCGTCAGAAGCCAAAGCGCCATTTACATCCACTAGAGGGCCTATGTTATCCTTTACCGGCTTACGATTATTTACGTATTCAAAAACTTTTTTGGATTATGTTTACTATCCGCAGCTATAACTATCTCTAAATTACGCTTAGCATTCCTATGATCTTTTAACCTGACGTCTAAGCTCGATATATCTATTAAAGTTAGCTACCTGGCCATTGCGCTTGTTAAGTCTATACGCTCTATTACGCTCGTTTATGAACTCGCCTACTTCCCTAGTCCACCACTTCGGCCTACCACGATTTCTAACGCGCTTGGGCCTACGAGGAATAAACTCCCTTTCAATATTCCTAAAACTTTCTTTAAACGCCACCCAACGCAAATTTGTATCATTACCTATAAATAAGTTATCCCAGTCCACTACTCTCATCCTATCAGCAAAACTATCAAAATTAGCCCTACGAAAATCAGGGACTTCTATTACGTTACTATCCTGAGTGTTTTCTATCAATAACTTAAACCTAAGAATTTGATGATCGCTACATCCTAAACTCTCGCCTACTTCTAAACCTTCGACTATATTCTCGCCGTTCGTCATCACCAAATCTAAGATATTATCACCGCGCGTTGGTTCGGTAACTATCTGTCGTAAAAAGATACGACAAAAGTGGGTAATGATGATGGTAATGATGATGATGATGATGATGTCTAATGGTGTCTGATGATGTTCTATGTTCATTTATACACGCCTAAACAGCTACGGTAATCTGCACCAAATTTAGTATACACATTAATGGAGAACTAGGGAAGGGTTTAGTAACACACATGCCCCTCCCAGTCCTGCTATAGGTTGTGGTTAGGGGTGCTTTTGCTACGCAAATCGAAGCGGGCGTTCTAGTAAAATATATATATACACCCGCAATGTCCCGATCTTCCCGGAGGTAACAAGACGTGCTCAATACAACAAAGAATTAAAAAAATCAACCAACCCGATTTATCCAAGCTATCCATGAGTCCTGCCGTTTATCCTCTAAGTCTAAGTTATGGACTTCTTGGTACGAAAACGTCTGTTTGTAGCTCCACTTAACTTCGACATTACTGTATTATTTCTAATCAATTGTATATATTCTGTCATTGTATTAATAATATTTGTCATATGGACTATACTGCCAATAAACCTTTACATTTAACATATATATATATATATATATATATATATATATATATATAACGTAAAGAACGACGCTTGTATAGGAGATATTCCGCGCAAGATGAGAGAGCGAGAACGAAACAAATGAAAAAATGAGGTAACCACCCGGGAATCGAACCCGGGATCTTCCGATTGCCGGTCAGATATGATAACCACTACACCATGGGCCTCACTCTTCCAAATGTCGTAATTCTTCTACATACTCGCAGAAACCAATGCCCCAAGGGGGCACCTCCCGCATGCCGTAACATTATATACCTCATTTTTCATTTGTTTCGTTCTCGCTCTCTCATCTTGCGCAGTATATCTCCTATACAAGCGTCGTTCTTTACGTTAATTATACTGCGTGTTTGCAGTTAAATGTATATAATGTTACGGCATGCGGGAGGTGCCCCCTTGGGGCATTGGTTTCTGCGAGTATGTAGAAGAATTACGACATTTGGAAGAGTAAGGCCCATGGGCCATGGTGTAGTGGTTATCATATCTGACCGGCAATCGGAAGATCCCGGGTTCGATTCCCGGGTGGTTACCTCATTTTTTCATTTGTTTCGTTCTCGCTCTCTCATCTTGCGCGGAATATCTCCTATACAAGCGTCGTTCTTTACGTTAATTATACTGCGTGTTTGCAGTTAAATGTATATAATGTTACGGCATGCGGAGGGTGCCCCCTTGGGGCATTGGTTTCTGCGAGTATGTAGAAGAATTACGACATTTGGAAGAGTGAGGCCCATAGTGTAGTGGTTATCATATCTGACCGGCAATCGGAAGATCCCGGGTTCGATTCCCGGGTGGTTACCTCATTTTTTCATTTGTTTCGTTCTCGCTCTCTCATCTTGCGCGGAATATCTCCTATACAAGCGTCGTTTTTTACGTTAATTATACTGCGTGTTTGCAGTTATATATATATATATATATATATATATATATATATACACACACTGTGTATATATATATATGGTACACCTGGCTTAAGTTCCGTGCGTCGGTCTCTTTTCACACGAAGGTCAAGATGGTGGCCCACCTCTAGACCTGGCCTGATGGAGGAGCGAGTTTCTGTCTTGCGATCTCCATCGCACATAGCCAAGCACACCCGGATCATCCGGTACCGCCCAGAGGCAGGCATCTAGTCTTCTTTTGAAGATTTCAACTTTGACCCCTGTAATGTTTCTGAGGTCCTTAGGAAACTGATTAAAAAGTCTTGGCCCCCTGACAACCAGACTATTTTCCTTCAGTGTTGAGGATGTCCCTCGTCGGGCCTCTGACAACCAAACTATTTTTCCGTCGGTGTTGAGGGTGTCCCTTGTCGGGCCTTTAGTTTGGGAACATTGCACATTCTGCCTTTCCTATTTTGCAATGTTGTTTGGGTGGTTATTGGGTTCAGTTTGAGGTTTGGTACTAGTTTTCCGATCATTTCCATATGTAAATTATGGTGTATCTCTCTCTTCCTCTTTCCAGAGAATATAGATTTAATTTACATAGTTTTTCCAGTAGTTGAGTTCTTTGCAGCCATCAGTCTTGGCTATAAAGTTCCTCTGGACTTCTTCGTTTATTAATTTCTTCTATTTTGTATGAGGATGTCAAGACTGAGAGGTAGTCAAGTTTTGGTACGATCAATGTTTTCGGCATGGGAATCATTATAGTTTCAGCTCATTTTTTTGAAGGTTCTCAGTAGCTGTCCCGTAACTCTTTTTGCTTCGTTTATCGCTATCTGATTCTGTGTTTCAAGTTTTGCATCATCGCTTATTATTACCCCTAAATATTTTGTTTTCGTGCGTCTCTGAATTTCCTGTCTCTGAAGCATATTATGCTGTCTAAGTTCTTCATTTCTTCCATATCTCAAGAGCTGAAATTTCTCGGTGTTAAAATTCACGTTATTGTCTTCGGACCTTTTCCAGTTTGTGTACCGTTTTTCATATAATTTATTTTTACTTCTTTTCAGATCAAAAATGAGTGATCAAAAATGAGTTCTTGATAACCTAACCTAACCTAACCTAACGTAACCTAACCTAACCCACATTATAACTTTCGTCACTTGGGCACAGGATGTTTACTATGCTGTATATAATGTACTGTAGAAAACGGTACATAAAATGGAAAACGTCCTTGTCTTCTGACCATTTGCACATTCTGTTAACGCTGAAGGGTTTCCACCTCTTCTGCATTGCCTATTTTTCTGCTGATCTTTGTATCGTTAGCAAAGGATGTTACTATACTGTTGTCTGCTACTTCAATGTCTGTGTCTGTCATCATGATAATGAATAGGAGTGGAGCTAATACTGTTCCTTGTGGAACTGAGCTACGTACTTCCGATTCTGATGATGGTATACTTTGGATTTTTACGACTTGCTAATGTTCTCTGAGGAAATTGTAGATCCGTATACTGTAATATATACCTTGGTAAACCTTTGGTTTGCTTCCGCCCGAATTGTTTATTCTGACGAAGGTCAAACTTTTCATTCCACCTTAGACCTACAGTTTAACGTGGAATCCGAACCACGCTCCACCAGCAGCCCAGCGTCTTAACCTCTAGGCCATCCAGGGTACCCATTTATCTACCAATCACTTTCTTTATCCCGGGGCCGATGGATTCGAGTCAGCAACGCTAACCACTACACCATCGAGGCGCATTATATATATATATATATATATATATATATATATATATATATATATATATATAAAGGGTGATCCAGAGAAATGGGACCCAAAAGAAACCCCTGTAACTCTTAAAGTATAAGTCCTTTTATAAAATCATACGCATCATTCGAAAGAGGATAGTTACAAGTTTGTACAGGATTGTATAGGTTTTGACAATACAAGACCAGATAAGATACAAAACAAAATAAAAGTGTTAGTTAAAACTAACCTTCAAGATGACTGCATGGACTGTGGAACAGCTGCGTTTCATAACTGAGCAATATTATGAGCATGGAAGAAGTGTAGTTTCAGCTCAAAGATCTTTCAAGACAAATTTTCAGATGTCAAAACCACCTTCTAAGAAAGTAATCCGTCGGTGTGTCAGAAATTTTTCCCTAACTGAGAGCACTGGAAAAAGAAAACCAACTGGAAGAGTGCGCACAGCAAGGATAGACGAGATCATTAACAGAACTCATGAAATTGTACAGGATAATCCTAACATAAGCATCAGACGTGCTTCTCAGCTGTTAGGAGTTGGATATGGAACAACACACCGTATATTCAAGCAAAATTTAATGCTCTTTCCATATAAAATTCAAACATTGCAACAACTAAACGATGGAGATTTCGCACGAAGACGACAATTCTGTCAATGGATCCAACAGAAGGTAAATGACACCACCAATTTTCTAGCAACTTTGATTATGTCAGACGAAGCCCATTTTCACTTGAATGGAACTGTAAACAAACAAAATTGTCGTTTCTGGGCAACAGAAAATCCATTGAATATTACCGAAGTCCCGTTGCATAGTCAGCGTGTAACTGTTTGGTGTGGTCTTACTGCATCTCAGATCATAGGGCCGTACTTTTTCGAGGATTCCACCGGAAACACGGTCACTGTAAATGGTGATCGCTACGAAAAAATGTTGACCGATTTCCTTATTCCTAAATTAAGAGATCTTTGTCTAGAAAACCACTGGTTCCAACAAGGAGCTACCTGCCATACCACGAGGAACTGCATGGCAGTTTTGCGTCAAACGTTTCCAGGCGAGTTAATCTCAAGATTTGGAGACGTTGAATGGCCCGCAAGGTCTCCGGATTTTTCTCCCTTAGATTATTATCTCTGGGGATATTTAAAGAGTAGGGTCTACAGAAATAACCAACGACCTTGCAAGAATTGAAGGCCGCCATATCAAATGAGATACAGGCCATACCACCGCACACTTGCAAAAGTGATGCAGAACTTACAAGCGAGAACACTGGAATGCTTGGCAACTAATGGAGCACATTTGAAAGGAGTCATTTTTAAAAAATAAATATTTCATAATAAACTTGTAACTCTACTCTTTCGAATGATATATAGTTTTTATGAAAGGAATTAAATATTAAGAATATTTGGCTTTTTTTTATGGGTCCCATTTATCTGGATCACCCAGTATATATAATCAGCATTTAATATGCCCTACTCGCTTTTGCCCTTATATCAACTTGGACTGTTAATAATGCTGTCAGTGTATTTCTTTACCAGTGATGGTCAGTGGCGGCGGAACGTCAGCGCGCAAGAAGGGGGCCAAGTAGGATTGATTAGCATACTACTAGACTACATTCAGTGGATTGCGTGAACATGCTAGTGTTTAGTTACGAATTTATAATTTAAGAAAAATATGTTACATAGACCAAACTCAAAGTAAATGTTTATTTACATCTTACTTTGAAAAACTTATTTTCAAAGTTTAAAATGTCAAAATATCTTCTCTGGCAAGGGGGGCCTAGGCCCCCTCTGTCAATTTAAGAGGGGGCCTTCGGCCTCCAGGCCCCCTTCCCCGTCCCGCCGCCTATGCTGATGGTGGAATATTCATCAAAATATTCTGTATGTCTTTCCACTGTTGTTCAGTATTAAGTGGCCTTATTTTATCCTTCTCAGCGTCTACATAGTCACATATAGCCTCAACTGGATCCATGTCTGGGCTTTATGATAGTTATTCCATGAATTTTATTTCTCCAGCGCCCTCCTTCCCCTTCAAATATGTTTTTACAACCTGTGACGTGTGTTTGGGGTCGTTATCTTGTCGGAAGATGAGCCCTTGTCCAATCAAATGCTTTCCACCTGCCGCAGCATGAAGAATTTCCTTGTATTTCTCTTCAGTAAAGGGCCATCGATTTTCAAGAAAGAGCCAACTCCAGATGAACTTATTGGCCTCCAAACACTGATAGATCCCCCACCATGCTTTACTGTTTGTTGTAAACAGATGTATCTCTCACCCTGTCGTCGTCGTAAGTCGTCTTCTTTTAAACCTAAAAATTTCAAATTTTGAGTCATCCGTCCGCAGAACCTGCGCGCAATCAGCCGACATCCAGTGGGAATGATCTCGTACATATTTTACCTTCTTAGACTTGTTTCCTTCCATGCAACCCTGCCTCTTGCAATCGACGTCGTATGGTTACGGCCGAAACGTTAGTGCCCTATGAAGAATTAAAGTCCTACTGGAAACTACACCTCAGTTGTCTTCTATCTCTTGTGCATGTAACCTTCAAGTACTGGTCTGGAGATTTTGTCGTTTTTTCTGGCTTTCTTTTTCGTTGTTTATCTTTAGTTGACCCTGTTTCAAGGTGGCGCTTGATAAGGCCTCATACACCTTTTAGAGAAATGTCGAGTTTTTAGCAATTTCTCTAATAGCATAGCTTTCTTATCATAAAGTCACGATCTTTATGCAAATATCTTTGGGTGTCTGATGCAATGGAGCTATTGCATTGAAAAAATCAGTTGAATTCACCTGTAAAAGAGTCCAAGGCACTCATTGCTCCCATACATGATGTAGAAAACTAGGAATGTTTATAAAACAGTTACATACTACTATTACACTGAAAACATTCAATAACCATAATTATTCTTCTGTAGTTAAACAAAGAATGAAAAAGCCTGTATTTAACATCACTTTTAAATGAAGAGAACAGGGCATAACATACCTGAATGGTGCAGTTGTAAGAATGTTTTCAGATAGTTAACCAATAACCTTGTAGGTCACGGTTTATACTGCGTATGCGTAACATGGGCAAGTAAAATTATACTATTTAAGAAACATTTCTTACCAAATTCTAGATTTTAACTGGAATATGGAGCATTTAGTTATCAATTTTAGCGGCGTTTTGAACTTTTCAACGGTACTGTATAGGGTGTCTCAAAAGTCAGGACACATAGGAAATATACCTTTTCTATAGAAATATACAGAATATATATAAACATCGTAAAGGCAAAGGTCCTATTTGTCCTGACCTTTATATATATATATATATATATAAGGCCCATTGGAAATAAAAAGTTAACGTTTTCAGTGAATTGTAAAAATAACAACCCTCTTTGAAGCTACAAAAATAAAAATATGAAAGCCAAAGATTAAAGACTAGAACAGCAAAAAATAATTGTCAGGTTAGAAGGGAACAACAGAATCAGAGCACTGACCTCTTTTCCCATCCCTCCTAAAAGTAAAAAAACACGCATAACAAATACTGTTATACATCTGGCAAACCAAAGCTTTAAATTGTAAAGACACTTAAAAAGTACCAGGTGGGGAGAAGGGAGGTAAGTAGAGCTTTCAAAAAACACTTCAACTTGGGAACACATTTCAAAATGTTGGTAATAAAATTATCCATGTCTGTACCATCTATAATAATAATAATATGTAGTTTCTGTCCTTCTGTCTGGGCTTCTGTCTGTCCGCCGTTTTTATCGGAAACGGCTCACCGTAGGGCACTCATCCTTACACAGTTGGAAAGGTCTCTGTTCTGGGAGAATCCTAAAGATTTTTTTTTTTCATTTGCACGCGTCATTTTTTGGCTGGCCCCGCCAGCTGAAATTTGAAGGTGCATAACTACATACAAAAATGCAATTAGTTTTCCGAGTATATGTTTTATTGTTAAATCATGAAGCAGCGATTTTAGTTTCATGTGAAAGACACTCGCAACAATATGTGGCCCATGTTGATAAACTTCAAAGCTTTCAGCAATTTCAGTCCATCTTGGATTGCGAATAAACGTAATAAATAGATCCGGCTTCACAAACTTCCTTACAATTGCCATAGCGTCTTGATAATTTTGCTGCATTGCTCTCGGGCTGCCTTGATAAAGATACTAATCTGACCACAGATGTTTTGTATTTATATTTCTAAACCTATTTTTACACATGGATAGCTTTATGTAGCTTTTTCTAGAGTGAGAAGTTTTGAATCTGTTAAAAGTCTTTGGTGGAAGAATACCTAGAAATCCTGTATTTAAAGAAGTATTGTTGCAATAAAAGTACTAATTTGACCGCGAATATTTTGCAGGTCCTCTACTCGCGTCATAGTATGATCGTCAAAGAAAAGTAGACCGTTTATACAGTCACGTGACATAGCACAATAGCAAATGTTAACTTTTGATGAATCCCGTTCATGCTGATGTATTTCAGCGCTGGACAGGCCGTGGTGGACTGATAGCATGGCCATCTCGATCACCCGATTTAACCACCTTGGATTTAACCATCTATGGGGATAGCTCAAAACACTTGTGTATCGTGACAAACACGGGGATCTGGTAGAACTCTGCCAAAAAGTCAGAAAAAAATACTGGATCCATTCCACATGAACATTTTGCTCATGTTCTAGTGGAGTTCGAACATGGAACACGCACCGTAACGACGAGTAATGGTAATCATGTGGAAGTATTCTAAACTTGGACAGTTTGGAAATATAAACAACTATATATATATATATATATTATAAATAAATTAAATAAATAATAAATAACATCCCCTGGTAAGCTACAAGGCCTGTCATTTTGAGTCAAGTCCCCGGACTTAGACACCCTTAACCTTTCGGTATTGAAAGGCAACTTAGGAATATAATGAAAGGCTATCGGACGCATTTATTATACTTAGTTTTATACAAATTTAATTTATTCCAAAGAAAGAAAGAAAAAAACAGCAGATTATAAACAAGCTTTTATGGATTGTTTAATAAAAAAAACTTGAACCATTATCACATAATGTTTTATTTCTAATTAATGATGAGATACTTGACACTCCATTACTTCTGCTAGCGAGCAGTAATCAAAATTATATGATGATGTTTCTGTTCGCATACATTAAGTAATTTTAATCAAGGTGTTTATTCGCTAATCTGGATCTTTGTTTTGATTTTATATATATCATATTGGAAAACATGATTCACGAAGGTAGGTTGATCTAAAGCAAGAATTGAACCAGAAGGCAACATTCTTAGAAGAGGATATTTCTCCTTGTCAACAAGATTTCGAAATTTTTCATCTTTTGCATAACTTTTCATTACAATATCATTTTAAATATTCACAATTTCAAGCTCAAGTTCTTCTGTTTCAGCTTGGTAAACGTTTGGTAAGGAAGCTTCCATTTCAGAGACGGCGACTGTTTTATATAACTTTATCAGGAACTCCACAACTGGCGCAATTAAGTTAAATTCTTAAAATTTCTTTGTAAATTCTTGTGCAAGTTTTTCAAAGTGGCACATGAAAAGTTGCGCATCAAATTCAAAAATATTTTTATCAAGGTTTTTAATAGTTTTCAATAGACTCGAGAAGTGCTCAAGATATTTTTTAGCCAAGTCGTTTTTCTACAAAGTTAGTTTACATTTGAACGAATTTACTGAACTAATCATCTCAGTAACATGTTTACCTTGTTTACCTGTTTGCTTGTTTACCTTTTAGCTCCAAATTTAAAGTGTTCAGCTTCTGAGTTAAATCTGCAAGAAACGCTAAGTCCGTTAACCAAAACTGTTCATTTAACTGATGATAATGTTCACTTTTAGATTAAAAAAAATCTTTATCTCCGGAATGTGCTCTATAAATCTTGTAAGAATTTGACCTTTACTCAACCACCTTACTTCTCTGTGTAGTATAAACTCTTTAAAGTCAGCACCAACTTCTTCTAAGGAAGCTTTAAGTAGTTGGTGTTGCATGACTGATGCACGAGTAGACTTCACTATCTTAGTTACTAAACTCATAACATGACGAAAATCAATCCCTTTAGAACACAAAACTTTCTGATGTATAATGCAGTGGTAATAAATGTAGGAAAGGAATTATCTTTTTCGCAGAGTCTTATAAAACCATTACTGCAGCCTATCATAGCGGCCCAGCGGGTGCCCCATCAGTAGTAATAGATACAAGCTTTTGCAAAGGGATTTTGCTTTATGAAACATAATTTTTAAATGCTCTGTAAATATCTTCTCTTGTGTTGTCTTTCATTGGAATTTTGTCGAATTATCTGAGAACACTATCTTTACTACTATTACTAGTTGGGTTGTATCAGTTACGCCTATTGATTCATCTGTTGTATGGAATAGTATTCACATTTTTGCGAGTCATTCATTAACTGAACTTGAATGTTCTGTGAAATGCACTCTATTCTCTTTGCTACGCTGCTATCAGACAATTGTAAATCTTTTATGGACGAAATGATTGCTGGTTTATCATTAAAACTTTCAGAAAGCGATTCTGCAGCAGACAACATTGCCTCTTTTAGTCTTTTACTAGTTCTTCATTTTCGAATGGCTTTTTCTTATTAACAATAACATGGGGAACTCTGAATGATGCAATCGTGCCACTTTTTTTACTTTGAAATGTTTCGTGAATACAGACTGGTGAAGTCCCAGGTTAGATTTTAAGTTACTCAATTTTTTCATCGTAATACTGTAGCAGATTTGGTCGGATAATCATTCGCAAAGCTTTTTTCAAAATTGTATTTCTTGAGTATTACTATAATGAAATGATACAATAAACACACAGATTTTCCTTTAGTTTCTACGAAACAATACTGCTCTTCCCAATCACTATTAAAATTACATTTTTCTGTTTTTTTTACTTGGTTCACTCATATTTTATCAGATAAAAACTGGGCACAAACTTTCTAAATGAACCAATCAAATATGCACGTAAACATTGTGAAGCACACGCGATTATGGTTTCAGAAACTGAAAAATGAGGAGTTCGTTGTGAAAAGAAATTAAAGGGTAAGTTAGATGCCAAAGGCAAGATGTGCATATCAAGTTGCCAAGAACTATTTTTACAAGTTTTTAACTTGTTTCTTTTGAACATAAAATCATCTAACAATATGTAAATTTTAATAATTTCATGAGAAATTTACGACAAAAGGCTTAGCGAACTTTTGGGGAGCAAAGAGTTTAAAATTAATTAAATTTCCGACCTCGTGCTAGAACTGATTAATATGTTGGTAATTCGCGAGTGCACCTACAAAGTGCTTAGCGGGCACTAGGTTGAGTACTCCTGCCCTAAGGAATCTCGGGGTGAATTACTTTACTGTCGGCTGACTGAACCTGTCAAACATTGTGGTTCATTTACACCAACCAATGTTGGTACCCATTTATCTACCAAACAAAAGGAAGGCCGAACGGCTGGATAGGCTGTTCGCCACCTGCCGCCCCGGAAATCGAACCCGGATAATGGCTTTGCAGTCAGTGATGCTAACCACTACACTACCGAGGCATTATATTGTATAGATATTGCTTACTAAAAATTATGATAAATTATTTTTGCATTATTTCTCGGCCACTATATACAGGGTGTCTCAAAAGTCACTATCTATTTCGGTGACATTAGATGTTTTTTTTTAAAAATGCTATGCTGGCATAAAGATATGTACTTCTGGTGCAAATTTATGTATTTAAAAAAAGTTAATTGGTTTATTATCTTGACATGCTTGAACAATTCCTCGAACCTCAACTTCTTACAGATGGCATTCTTGACACAGTAGTTTTTCAGCAGGATGGAGCACCGTGCCATTATGCAATAATTGTACGTGATTATCTTGACAGACGCTTCCCCGGTCGCTGGATTGATCGTGGAGGAACACAACCATGGGCAGCACGTTCACCCGATTTAACACCATTAGATTTTTTCGCCTGGGGTTTCATTAAGTCTAAGGTGTACACTGGTAGAAGAATTAGTGATGTAGCCGAACTTCGAAATCGTATTACCGATGCAGTTCAGAAAATAACACCTCAAATGCTGGAAAGTGTGTTCCGGGAAACAACTTATCGCTTTGAGCTCTGTAGAGACACTGATGGTCGCCATGTGGAGACAGATAAATAAATAGCACTAATTCTTTGTGGCACTTACTTTGAAATAAATATATTTTTCATGTCTTAAACCCGTTTTTCGTAATTCCCATTATTTTTCAAAATAGATAGTGACTTTTGAGACACCCTGTATAGTAGCGCTCATAAGTATTCGTAGAGGAATATTACAGTAAATAAGTTAAAGTACAAAAGTTTTCGTACATTTATTTACAAAATTATTTAACACTTTGTATGTCCACTTTTTGCTTGAATGACTTCAATGATTCGTTTTGAATATTTTTCTACAAGGTTTCGAGATCTCTCAGTAGAAATCTTAGCTCATTCTTCTAAAGAAAATTGTTGCAATTCATTCAGATTCGAAGAGTTTCTCTTGCAGACACCTTTTTTTCAAATCAAACCATAAATTCTCGATTAAATTGAGATCTGGACTTTGGCTGGGCCACTCGAGAAGCTTAAAATTCTTTTCTTGAAGCCACTTCATGGTGCTCTTACCTTTATGTTTCAGATCATTATCTTGTTGCAGTATCCAACTGCCACCCATTCGCACCTCCCGAAATGAAGGCAATACATTTTCTTCTAAAATTTACTTATATTTCTTCGGATTCAAGATTGTATTGATGACAAGTTTTCCTGGACCAGAAGCACTGAATCATTCCTAAAGAAGAAAACTACCACCACCGTCCACCATGTTTAAGGCGCCGTTCAAAAATTACGTAACGCTATTTTTGCTCAACCTGACACCCCCACCCCTCTGTAACGTTCCGTAACGTGTCGGGTGTCGGGTGGGGGAAGTGTTACATAACATCCTAGGGGGGTCTCTGGTCTAGCGTTACAGAACGACGTTCCTGGGAGATCTGGGGTGTCAAGTTTTAGCAAAAACAGCGTTATGTAATTTTTGAACGGACTCTAATTGTCGGAAGGATGTTTTTTCTTCAAATACAGGACGTTCTCAAAAAATTCAACTTTGGTTTCGTGTGTCCAGACAACTTTCTTCCAGAATGCAAATCCATCATTTTGATGATCTTTGGCGTATTTTAAACGAGCTTCATTGTGTGCTTTTCGTAGCAGAGGCTTTCTTCGTGCAACTCTTCCACGTAGACCATTCTTCCTTTCTCAATGTACGACGTACAGTAGAAGGATGGACATCGGTTTTAGTCTTAATGTTTGGAAACTATCACCTGCTGTCGCTGGTGGATTCGCAGTAGCCATTCTTTCAATCCGTCTAGCTGTAAGTTCTGAAATCTTGCAAGGTCGTCCCCACTTCGATAGAGTTTTGATTGTTCCAAAACCTTTCCATTTCTTTAAAATTGCAGCAACCGTCGTAAATGGAATTTGAAGTTCTTCTCCTATCCTTACTCTTTCCAGACTCATGTGCAGCAGTGACAGATCTCTTAAGCTCTTTAGGGGCCGTTCAAAAATTACGTAACACTATTTTTGCTAAAACTTGACACCCCAGATCTCCCAGGAACGTCGTTCTGTAATGCCAGACCAGACACCCCCTAAGATGTTATGTAACACTTCCCCCACCTCACACCCCACACGTTACGGAATGTTACAGGGGTTGGAGGTGTCAGATTTTAGCAAAAATAGCGTTACGTAATTTTTGAACGGCGCCTTACCACGACGACCCATTGCTTACTGATGGCTTGTACAGTCATCCGTCTTTCATAAAAACTGACAGGAAAAATTCATTAATTCAGAATTGCCAACAGTCTCTAATCAATAAAGAAGCAACTACTAACTACTGATAAAAATTTTAAATTCTTCAAACCTAAGTTGAACACTCAAAATATTAAATAATTTTGTAAATAAATGTACGAAAACTTTTGCATTTTAGCTCTTCTTATTTTCCTCAAATTATTTTATATTTTACATAATATATTGGAATTAAACTAATCTTTTATATATGTTAAATTTCTCCAAACGAACGGTAACCTTTTCATAATTATCCTATGCATAGTGCAGAAGAAAAGGACGAATGTAACTGAAATATTTCTCTGTACGAATACTTATGAGCGCCACTGTATATATGTATATATATATTTTTTTTTCAATATAAGTACTATAATATAAATAACAAGTTATATAACAGTATTTAACTCTGGTCAAATATAGCGATAATGAAATAAAAAATATATTTTCTGTTCGCTACCGCTGTTGTAACTTGTAAGTATATGAATAAACACTTAGGCTTACGTGAAAATATAACTTATAACTTATAATAGAACAAGTTTAAAATTATTTCGAATAGTGTATATATATATATATATATATATATATATATATATATATGCTAAAACACTAGCGTATGACAACAAAAATGAAGCCAATATACACTTCTCAACAAATTTCTGTTTTCAGTTGAAATCACTCCAGAGAAATTTCAACTATGAATAAAATCCACACCAGAACACTATTTATTATAAAATGCGAATGCCTTTGATCAATTCCCACCCCCTTTTTCCGTCCATAAGATAAAATTTTACGTTTCGTTGAAATGTAAAATATTTTTGGATATGTGTTTGTATT
Organism: Bathynomus jamesi; assembly: GCA_023014485.1. Taxonomy (NCBI): domain Eukaryota; kingdom Metazoa; phylum Arthropoda; class Malacostraca; order Isopoda; family Cirolanidae; genus Bathynomus; species Bathynomus jamesi. The sequence continues at coordinate 1,088,161 of JAJOZX010000278.1, read as the reverse complement.
CAATTAATATCTTTTCTTGTCTTTCAAATTAATTCCACTTTCGGATATCATTTTTAATATTATTTTTTGGATCACCTGAAGATCAAGGCCCCCAGCCTTCTTTAGTTAGCTTTATAAGGCTAACTAACGAAAATATCACGACCTAATCTAACCAATCGTCAAGGGCGTACAGTTGACCTAACGATTGGTTAGGTTAGGTCATGATATTTTCGTTAATTAGCCTTATAAGGCCAACTAGAGAAGGCTGGAGGCCCTAATCTTCAGGTGATCCTATTTAATTATTTTTGCGTTTGATTTTAATCATTATTTTTACTGAATTCAGAAGGTAATATAATAATGTAATATAAAATATAATATAAATGTAATAATGTAATGTAATGTAATGTAATGTAATATAAAAATTAAAGTTTATAAACTAGTGACAATTGCATTGAAATGCATGACAATAACGTAAGCATTTCTTTTGGATCACCTGAAGATCACGGCCCCCAGCCTTCTCTAGTTGGCCTTATAAGGCTAACTAACGAAAATATCACGACCTAACCTAACCAATCGTTAGGTCAACTGTACGCCCTTGACGATTAGGTTAGGTCGTGATATTTTTTAGTTAGCCTTATAAAACTAACTAAAGAAGGTTGGGGGTCCTGATTTTCAGGTGATCCTTTCTTTTATTTGGTATTAAAAAAGCATTAAGTATATAAAACACAGTCGTATAGTAACCAAGTTTAAATAGAGATAGAGTTATATGTCGAAAAATTAACCTGTTAGGAAGGATCTTTACGATCCATCTGTGTATAAACCTTTGTTGATGTAATTTACGTCTGACAGTAAATGAGTTAACTTTTACCCCATTAGTTTTCTGCATTTCTGTAACAAGGCAGTTGCTGGATTTTATCTATTTTTAAGTTCCCTAATTCTCGGATATTTAATATTCATTTCTGATAACTTTGATGGTTTTCTAAGTCTGTTCTTATTGCGAAGGATCCCAACTTCGTTGTATTTCTTGATTAATTTTTGAACGCCTGTTTAAGACAGCTTCATTTTAAACTTATCTTTGTATAACATTATTAGAATATCTTTTACTTCATATGGGAGAGTCCATTTTGAACTCGAATGTCTGTTCTCATATTTTTACCAAAGAATACTGAAGCATTTATAGGAAAGTTGCCTGATTGTGAACTTCACCATACACTGAACAACATAAAACCAGATAGAAAGTTCAAGTACCTTTCAAAAACTTAACTAAAATAGGTTAAAATATTATTAAACCCCGTTTTTAGGCGTTGTTTCAGTGACATACATAATTTGTGTGTTACTTAAAAAAAAGAATAGTTTATAAGTGGGGAGAATTTTTCACATCAGTACACACACACACACACACACACACACACACACACACACACACAGAGCTTTTTCAGTCCCTTCATTCTCAAAAAAAAATTAAGTAAAAGAGTTTGGAGATATTTCTTGGCATCAGTGTTCGGCTTTACTGCGCACTTATTTCACAGTCCCTTTCGGCATGTCTTTACGCATTATAATTTTTCACCTGTCATCTTTGTCATTTTTCCTTCCTTCCTTTCTTTCTTTGGCATGCCTTAGCGTAGCGTAAGAGCGTCTCATTATTATCCTTTTCGCTCTCCTCTTCCTTTACTACCCATCTTCTTTCCATGCCCTTCTTGAAACTAATTTCCGAGCCAAGGGCGCGTGAAATTAGGAAAGAGAAACTTTTAATGAAACCTTCTAAAAAGGGACGTTCTTCCTAAATTTCCTGGACGAATCTAATCGCTTCAAGTTTTATCGAAGATTCTTTTCCTCTCCTCAAAATCTTCTTGTTCTTCTTCTTCTTCTTCTTTCGGCCATTGCGCAATTTCCATTGTATGATTTACACTCGCTTCCAATGAGGCTTTTATGAACTCGGTTCAAAGCCATTTCGCGAACACATTATACGAGCGCTTTCCTATTACGTTCACCAAATATTTTGATTATGTTCACCAAACTCTAGAAAGTAGGATTTTATGTAGAATAAAATAGTTTCAAAATAAGAGTGATTATGTAATGTTTCTTTTACATAACTTTTAGAGAGAGAGAGAGAGAGAGAGAGAGAGAGAGAGAGAGAGAGAGAGAGAGAGAGAAAGAGAGTATCGGATCTTTTGATTGCATAAATATTCTTACAGTGCAGTCAGTACCAGATGGCGTAAGAGGTAAAAACTCTCCAAATCTGCGGGAAAAATGACCTTTAGAATGGTTTGCTTTGCCAGATGGCAAAAATATTTTTGCAGCTCTTCTTGCAGAAATTGCGAGGGAAAAAAATCAAAAGTCTGGAGAATTTCTATATGAAAATTGTTCTTGCAACTGCCCTAATATTGCAAAAGCTGAACATTGCAAAAGCTGAACATTGCAAAAGCTGAACATTGCAAAAGCTGAACATTACAAAAGCTGAACATTGCAAAAGCTGAACATTGCAAAAGCTGAACATTGCAAAAGCTGAACATTGCAAAAGCTGAACATTGCACAACTTATTTAATTAAAAAAAAATTTTGATTATACAACTATTTCAATAATTTTTCTTCAGCTTATATATATATATATATATATATATATATAAACACAATATCTGTTCCATAACATTGAAAGGAATTCATTATTTTTATATGAAATAAAAAAAAATTGGCCATAATATAATGTACACATTTTAATATAAAATCTTATTTATTGATTACGAAGTCATAAAAAAAATTAATCTGATATTATTAAATTTAACTTCTTAAAAAAATAATAATAAAAATAATAGTTTCGTTTCAATTTATTAAAAATTGAAATTGCTTCAAATATTACCCACCTCTCAAATGTTTCTATGTAGAATTCTCGTCAGTTTATGATTGGCAGCGAACATAAACATTTCTTTCAATTACTAACCCCCATTCTGTGATAAAACTATTAATTTCTTTATTTTTCTCTCTCTCTCTCTGTGTTCTAATAACGCGTGAACTACTACAAGGTCTTAAATTAACTCTCTTTTATTAACGTAATTTCCCTAAAAAAAAAACTTTCTCTCCTCAAAACTTTTTTCCGTAAAAAGTTTGCTTTATACCATTTCCGGAGTGTATTTATACAATTTCCCTTTTCCTTTCTTGACGTTCTTTTTCCGTCATCTATATCCGGAATAGATTTCTCGCGAGTCTAAAAAAATGTTTATAGTTCGAATTATGATTGTTTTTGAAATTCTGTTCCTACAAATTTGATTTCATTCTTCATCCGTATTGGAATAAGTTGTTGTTTTTTTTGTTTCCTCTGAACTCGTACAAAAAAAGAAAGTAATCTCGTTTTCCAAACTTGTACAAAAAACAAAAAAGGGAAATAATCTCGTATACAATTTCTATAAAAGGATTATTTTTTATTAGTTAATGTTTTTTTATTTGTTTTTTTTACGAATACAGACTAAAGAAAAAGCATTTTTAAGAGATTAAAACTCACATGCACACACATAAATACACACACACACGTACACACACACGTATATATGTACGAGTGTGTGTATATATATATATATATATATATATATATATATATAAAACGGATGCCAAGAATACTCTCCCATCAATCGATGGGGTGTCTGAAAAAGCAGAAATTGAAGATTTGTGTAAAACAGACCGGTGAACCTTTAAAATATGGCGGGTAGAGTTAATTTGAATCTAGTTTGTAATGGAACGTCCTTGGGTGTGGCCAATGAAAATACATGAACTTCAGTACCTGACATTAATAGTCTAATTAGAACTGAATACGGGTTCTTCCCCAAGTACAATCGACCAGGGAAGTAGTCCAGTGGGGGGCCTTAGACAGAGGGTAGGGAGTGCTGGAACCCCCCTTTTTCCTATCACTGTCCTTTTTAGCTGATCTTTTTCCGTATCTCATCTACCGTGTGAGCAGTCCAGCATGCTCTCAAACACACGCACTACATAATCTTTTTAAAATTAAAAAAAAAAAATGGCATCAACTTCAAGAGCCTCGGAGTCCTCTGGGGAGGGGACCATAAATGTCCCCACTTCTGGCTCCCCACCCCCCGCTCTGCCGATACCGGGAACGCAAACCCTGGGCAGCTGGCTGGATCTGCTACCGCCCATTCGAGATGTTCTGGACCTTTGTCTGATTCACTTTTCTTAAATTTCTGCAATATTCGTGGCCTTTTCTCAAATTTTCAATCTGTTAAACACAACCTATAAAAAAAACTATATAGGATTATGGTTTATTGCCGTCACCCTCATCCATTGGAAATTTCCAGCAGATAGATATCGGTGGAGAGTTGAACAGCAAAAACCCTACGTTTCTTCGTTAAAAAGTTGTTTGTGGAGGTTTTCAAAAGACCTCGTTAAATAGTGTTTTTTTTTGCTTAATGTTTAATTTATATGCCTTCGGTATTTAGCGCTGCCTAATGGTAAATAAGGAAATTATCGTACCTTATTATTTCGGTGGGCCTCGCTTCTAGTTTGTAGGGCGAGCAGTTCTTTTGATGTAGGCGATGGAGTTACGCAACGAGTTTATTCAGTTTAATTAATATAGGCATTCACTACACTTAAATACCTGAAGGAATAGGCCTATCCTTTTGAGTTATTAGTTTTACATTACTTGGTATTCACTCAGAACTTATAGGAAGATTAAGTACGTCTCCCTTGCTTAAAGCATTGCTGTAACTAAGCAGCTCTGAGACGAAGTCTTTGTTTCAAGAATTCGGACTTTACAAAATCCCCAGACGTCTAATTTTTGTTTTTATCATTTCTTCTCTCAAAGTAATTTTCATGCATCAGTGATGGAAAATTTTTATACGAAATAATGCATTTTTCGTGTTGTTATGTGGACCCAATGCCTACATATTGGGTTCGATGCATGGCAATTATTTTAATTCTCAATAGGCTATGTCGCCAATCCCGAGGCAATTTTGTAGTTATTTAATTCAATAAATTAATAATTTGTATTTAATTATGAAATAAAGTATGATACCATAATGTAATGTAGGCATGTATAGTTTTCCATACCACCTTTCCTCCCCTAAACCTCATCTTTTCCTCACTGAAACTCAGGTGTCTGGGACGACTGACAGCAACCCCTTTTCTGTGCCCTCTTACTCCCTCTATATTCAATTTCACTCCAAAGGTGGATGTTGCGTATATGTACGCAATGATCTAACTTGTTCTCATATTTCCGAACTCGAATCTTCCGAATTCTATACCCTCTGGTTACGGCTTACATGTCAATCTCAAACTAAATACACCTTTCTCCTAATTCTACTGACTATCCAAAATTCTTTGACTACCTGACTTCCAAAGTGGAATAGATTCTTTCCTGCTCCCCCTTTGCTGAAATCCCCATTTTAGGAGATTTCAATGTTCACCACCACCTTTGGCATTCCTCCCATTTCACTGACATCCCTGGTGAACTAGCTTACAACTTTTCTATCCTAAATGACCTAGAGCAGATTGTACAGCACCCTACTCGTATCCCCGATCGCCTTGGAGATAGGCCCAACAATCTGGATTTATTTCTTACCTCTCATCCTTCTTCTTGCTCTGTCAAACTTTTCTCCCCGTTGGGCTCCTCCGATCACACTCTTATATCTGTTTCCTGTCCTATCGCCCCAATTCGGCCTTTGGATCATCCCAAGAGGAGGCGCCTTTGGCACTTCGGCGCCGTTGATTGGGAGGCCCTTAGGCAGTACTTCTGTGATTTCCCATGGAATAATTACTGCTTCCGTGGCCGGGGCCCTTCTGGGTGCGCTGACCGCATCACAGAGGTGATTCTCACGGGCATGGAGGCGTACATTCCATATTCTATTCCTACTACTAATCCAAAAAAACCTTGGTTTAACTTTACTTGTTCTAATGCTCTCCGCAACAGAGAGGAGGCTTTCAGAAGGTACCGTCGCCATCCAACTCCTGACTCTCACTCAGCTTATATTTCTGCCCGGAATCGTGCAAAATCTGTTCTTCGACTCGCCAAATATTCCTTCATCCGACAAAAATGTGAAAATTTATCCAATTTTAATTCTTCTCGCTCTTTCTGGCATCTAACTAAAAACCTCTTCAACAACTTCCTCTTCTTTCCCTCCTTTTTTCCATTCCGACGGCACAGTTGCCGTCTCTGCTCCTGACAAAGCTGAACTCTTCGCTCAAACTTTCGCTTACAATTCAACCCTGGATGATTCCGGTGCTGTTCCTCCATCTCCTCCTCCCTCTGACTTTATTATGTCTGAAATATCTTTCTGCCCTATCTGGGCTCAACTCTAGAAGGCGTATGGCCCTCATGGTGTTCCTCCTGTTGTTCTTAAGAACTGTGCTTCTGTACTGACACCCTGCCAAGGCAAACTCTTTCGTCTTTGTCTCTCATCTGGTACTTTTCCTTCGCTTTCATTCAGCCTGTCCCAAAGAAGGGTGACCACTCTCAACCCTCCAACTATCGTCCAGTTGCTTTAATTTCTTGCTTTTCTAAAGTTTTTGAATCTATCCTTAATAGGAAGATTCTTAAACACATTTCTTCTCACAATCTTCTTTCAGATCGTCAGTATGGATTCCGCAAGGGACGCTCTACTGGCGCTCTTCTTGCATATCTCTCTGACTCTTGGTCATACTCCTTTCGGGATTTCGGTGAAACTTTTGCTATTGCGCTAGACATATCAAAAGCTTTTGATAGAGTCCGGTACAAATCTTTAATTTCCAAACTGCCTTTCTTCAGTTTATATCCTTCTATCCGTTCCTTCATCTCTAATTTCCTTTCTGGCCGATCTATAACTGCAGTTATAGATGGCCACCGTTCTTCTCCTAAAGCTATTAAAAGTGGTGTTCCTCAAGGTTCTATCCTGTCACCCACTTTTTTCCTTTTATTTATTAATGGTCTTTTAATTTGCACTTCCCGTCCTATTCACTCTATGCCGATGATTCTGCGCTTCACTTCTCCACCCGCTTCCCAAAGTTTCCCTCTCAACAGTCACTCCATGATTCGCGTAGTACGGCTATGGAGCACCTGACCTCTGATCTTTCTGCTATATCTGATTGGGGCAGAGAAAACCTTGTGGCTTTTAATGCCTCAAAAACTCAGTTCCTCCATCTGTCTACTCGTCACAATCTTCCACACGACTATCCCCTTACCTTCAACAATACACAACTGAATCCTTCTTCTTCTTTAACATTCTTGGCGTTTCCTTTTCTCGTGATCTTTCTTGGAAAGATCACAAATACTCTCTTTCTAAAACAGTTTCTAAGAAGTTAGGTGTGCTGTACCGCCTCCGCAGTTTCTTCACCCCTACTCAGTTGCTGTCTCTGTACAGGGGTCTTGTTCGCCCCTGTATGGAGTATGCTTCTCATGTGTGGGTTGGTTCAACCCACACAGCCGTACTTGAACGAGTGGAATCATGGAATCAAAGACTTTTCGTCTTATCAATTCCCCGCCTCTTACTGATTGTCTTCAATCTCTCTCTCTTCGCCGCAATGTTGCCTCACTCTCTCTTTACTATTGCTATTATAACGGACATTGCTCTTCTGAACTCTCTAACCGCATGCCTCCCCCTTTAAGGAGAGCACGCAGTACCAGACTTTCTACACTTTCTCATTCCTTTTCTGTCCAACTATCTAATGCAAGGGTTAATCGGTATTTTCAGTCCTTCATCTACTCGACCGGGCAACTCTGGAACAATCTTCCTCAATCCATCTTTCCTCCTGTATATGAACTCCCATCTTTCAAACGCAGAGTGTCTAGGCATCTCGAAGACCCCGGAGCTTGATTTTTTTAGCTCTCTTCTTCTTCTATGGGAGGGGCGCTTTTACGGGCATTTGCCCTTGGCCCCTCCTTCCTGCATAGAAAAAACTCATCAAATGAGAATTTAAAGTACAGAATGCGAAATGGTGTGATGAAACGTCATATCTCATTGCTTTTCTCAGCCATACTACCTCATGGTTATATTCCTATTGTGTTAATGAGGATATATACGTCATGTTCCTTCTCAGAAATAAATATGGGAACATTCTAACCAGCTATAATTACAGGCTTCTTGCTAATGATTCCTGCCTTTCAAAACTAATTGAAAAACTTTTGTCCTCTCGACGAAATGATTCGTTGCGGACATCTGATCAATTTGGTTTTAAATGATTCCGTTAATATTCACTTGGTATCATTGCTGTTACTATTAATTTTTTACATTTTTCATTTCTTGTTTTGGGTTTCTTTTATTACTGTTATTACTATAGAGTATGTAAATTACTGTTCTAGCAATATAATATTAAATTTTCATTAAATTTTCACGTTGTATATATATATATATCACAGAGTGGCACAAAAGTTAGGAACCATAGGCACATTTTAATAATTTGTATTTTAATATGTGTTTTGTTCTTTTCAGATTTGTTGTTGAACCTATGGCACAGAAATTGACAATAGACGAACGGGTGGAGATACTGTAGTTTTAATGTGTGCAAAGTGTGGTAACACACACCGATCAGTTGCTACTGCTTTTAATGACAAACACCCTGAGAGGCCGCCAGTTGTTCAGGCATCAGTTGGAAAACTGTTCACTCGCTTCAAAGAAACGGGAAGTGTTCATGATCGGCCGCGTAGTGGCCGGCCAAAAAATTCAACCGATGCAGCAACATCACTGACGGTACTTAATTACCTTGAAAACAGCCCATGTGAGTCCTTAAGAAAGTTATCCCAGGAAACGGGTGTCTCCAGAAGATCCATTCAACGAATTCTTATAACAAATCGTTTCCATCCCTACAAAGTCCAACTCGTTCAGGAACTGCACGGTGACGACACGGACAGTCGTGTAGAGTTCTGCCAGTGGTTTCTACAACATCGACAGCTTCAATGAAGGATCAAGTTCAGCGACGAAGCGATATTTCACCTCAGCGGTCGTGTCAATAGGCATAATGCACGCTATTGGGCCAATGAGAACCCCCACTGGATGGAGGAAGGACATGTGCAATTCGATCCACGAATTATGGTGTGGGCTGCGCTCTGGGCGATCGGTTAATTGGTTCGTGCTTTTTCGACGGCAATGTAACAGGTGAAACATATCTGCATATGTTGCAAACATTTCTAATGCCCATACTGGACGACATTCCATTGGCAGAACGGGCGGAGATGTGGTTTCAGCAGGATGGTGCACCACCACATTTCGCAACCTTCGTCCGGAGCTCTTTAGATGAAACATTCCCAAGCAAGTGGATCGGACGACGAAGGCCCGTCGAATGACCACCTAGGTCTCCAGACCTCACGCCTCTTGACTTTTTCTTGTGGGGCTATCTCAAGTCGGTAGTCTATGCTGATCGACCCAGAACCATACGTTCTCTAAAGGATAAAATCGCATCTGAGTGTGCCAAAATTAGTACCAATGTGTTAAAGAATGTTCAAACATCATGCATTTAACGCGTCAGAAAGTGTCTCCAATTGGAAGGCCACCAATTCGAACATTTATTATAATTTAATAAAATATGCCTATGGTTCCTGACTTTTGCGTCACTCTGTGTGTGTGTGTATATATATATATATCACACACACACACACACACACACACACACACATATATATATATATATATATATATCCGATTAAAATGCCCAGAAGGAAAGATAAAAGTTAAAAAGTAAGAGATTAAATGCCACAAAGTTTTTCAAAGGGAACTCCGTTCTTCGTTCAGTCGGAGAGAAAACTAAAAGCAAAGAGGGAAAGGAAGGTTGAGAAACATAAAAAAGATGTCACGTATCTGGCAACTGAAACTGCTTCAAAATGTTCCGAAGAGACGACTCTTTAGAAAGATAAAAGTTTGTTAAGAAATCAAGGCGAAACTAACCGTCCTTTGCAGTAAAATGATTAGTATTTCCAATTAAATAAGATTCCCTTAATTTTCTCTTATCATCTTTATTAATATTAAAAGAATATTAGAACTGTCAACGTCAATACGATGGTTATTTTCAAGGCGGTGTTTATGTAAAGCAGAGTTGCTATCGGTAGTATTCAGACCATATTAACTGTACAGGGTGTTCGAAAAGTCCCGTCACTCCCTACAAAATGTACATATTGTAAAATTAATTTTATTTTTGTGTGATTAATTGTATTTATATGTGGTAGGTGTAATTTAAGAAACAAGTCACTTGCAACAATTACTTTAATTACAGTAAATACAGTTACTAATTACAGTTACTAATCAAGAATATCTGTGTGTGCACCATCATTTTCGTAACAAAGGATTATGCGCCTCCATGTGTGGTGTGAGAATCGACACAGCATTGCTGGAGTGATTGCATCAAATGCATCTCGAACAACGTGTTTCAGTTCCTCTGTTGTGCCGTAACGCACCCGGGATACGTTCTGCTTGACGAAACCTCATAACGCATTGTCACTTGAAGACAGATCTGGACTTCGGGGCGGCCACTCAAGAGGGGCAGGTAAATGTTGCGAGCCACGGCCGATCCATTTGTCTCTGAACACTTCGTTGAGGAATTCCCTCACATTAATGGTAAAATGAGCCCGAGCCCCGTCTTGTTGAAACCACACCCGACCAAGCAGCCCTAAACGTTCGAGCTCAAGCACAAACCAGTCCCGTAACATGTTGAGGTAGGCAGTTTGGTTGACAGGACCCTCAAAAAAATATGGACCGAACAAGTGCCTAGCAGACGCTGCACCCCATATCATCAAGTGCGGTGGATGGTGTTCCAGTTCCTCAAAGAAGCGTGGGTTTTCCTTGCTCCAGAAGTAAACATTTCTCACTTTGGCGCTACGGTAAATTGCACACTTGTCAGAAAAATCACTGTTCTACGTGCAGGAATTGTTGGAAAAACGGTCAAAACCCGTTCACAGACTTCATATCGTTTCTGCATGTCTGTATCGCTTAATTCATTAACAAATGACGGGCGGTATGGTTTCATGACGAGATCTTTTGTCATGTGATCTCCCATTGTGGACATGGGGACTGCAAGTTCTTGTGATCTTTTCCGAATTTATTTTTTCGGTGAACGAGCTGCCGATGCAATCACACCTTCAAATTGTCCTGCTCGTGTTGTTGGTCTTCCCGACAGTGGTCTGTCCTTGATGAAGCCAGTTTCAAACAGCTTTTTCTCCCAGCGCAATACCGTCTTGTTTGGTGGTGCAGCCTTATTGAATCTTGTGTTGAACTCATTCTGGATATCATTCATCGTTTTGCCAGTATGTGACCTTTCATGAGCCCATGTGCTCATCACTATCCTTTCCTCCAGAGTGTAAGTGGACTGGTCAGCCATTGTTCACACAACTCTAATACCTGGAAAAGAAAAAAAAATGTCAATGAATCACATATAAATTCAATTAATCACACAAAAAATAAAAGTGGTATTACAATGTACATTTTGTAGGGGGTGACGGGACTTTTCTAACACCCTGTATATTGATATAGGCGACGCTTGAAATTAATAGTTTCTCCAATATAGGACATATTACAATCCTTACAAGGTATTTTATAAACACCCGGGTTGTATGTGGCACTTTAGAAACACATTTATACGCTGAGAGACAGTCACGAAGGGATTCGAAATTGAAGGGAACAAGTAGGACAGCTTTAAAATCCTTAGCTGGACGGTTAATTAGATAAAACCTCCTTTTTACAATTTTAAGTGCTTTTTCGATAAAATTATAAGGATAACCTACTTTGGTAAAGGATCCCTTTATATATTTGATAATTTCAGCATCCAAGGAGGGAAGTACTCTGGGGTGGATGTTAGGCGGGAGACAGGGAGTGCTGAAACGCCCGTTTCTTCTGTCACTGTCATCCTTAACTGATCTTTTTCCGTGTCTCATCTACCCTGTGAACAGACCAGCATGCTCTTAAACACTCGCTTCTTCCTCTTTTCCTCACTACACACACACACATACATCTTACACACTACATAACCTTTTCAAAATTTATATTAAAAAACAAAAAAGAAAAATGGCATCATTGAGCCTTGGAGACCTTGCTTTTTACTATCTCCTTCTTCTGTGGAGGGGTCACTTTTGCGGGTGCTCACCCTTAGCCCCCCCCTCCTTTTTACATAAAAGAAATATGTGGCCAACAAATTCTAGAGGTTCTAAGGAACATACTCACAAGAATTCCTCTTTCTATTGACTAACCGTAAAATGAGAGCCAATGCACATAATACAATGAGTGACCTTCCTAAAAACTGCAAATTCGGATTTATTAGTGGAAGGTCTCATAATTTGAATGGCCATGGAAAATATTTAGTTTTCGTCAAACTCAATAGTGAATTGAGGTGAAATGTCATCTTATATATATATATATATATTATATATATATATATATATATATAATATATATATATTCCTGACAACAGTTCAAAGAGTAAATTAACAAGTTCGAACGGTAATACACTGAAATAATATATTGTAAGACCCTTATAGTGAAGGGTAATTAATTACTAACTTTAATTATTTTAAAAATATAAATACTGTACTCGTAATTTAATACTCTTTTAAAGCAATTGTAATTTAAAATAAAATTACTTTTCTTATATTATGCCATTATACTTGTGTACAGTACTTCATCATAACTTTACATTATACTTGTGTACAGTACTTCATCATAACTTTACATCATACTTGTGTACAGCACTTCATCATAACTTTACATTGTACTTGTGTACAGTACTTCATCATAACTTTACATTATACTTGTGTACAGTACTTCTCATAAATTTACATTGTACTCGTGTACAGTACTTCAGCATAACTTTACATTATACTCGTGTACAGTATTTCATCATAACTTTGCACTATACTTGTGTACAGTATTTCATCATAACTTTGCATTATACTTGTGTACAGTACTTCATCATAACTTTGCATTATACTTGTGTACAGTACTTCATCATAGCTTTACATTATACTTGTTACAGTACTTCATAACTTTACATCATACTTGTGTACAGTACTTCATCATAACTTTATATTATACTTGTGTACAGTACTTCATCATAACTTTACATTATACTTGCGTACAATACTTCATCATAACTTTACATTACATTAAAAAGTGGGAATAGCTTTACATTTACAGAATGAACAGAAACCATCCGATAAAACGTATCCTACTCTAGACTTCAGTCCATTCATTGGGATCTTAGTAGTGTCATAATAAATATAATTTCCTTCATGTACTCGTTGGATATACAGTAGGGCGGATCGAAAATGAGGTTTTTAAACTTTTTTTCGAAATTCAAATATGGCTAGTGCGGAAAATATGTGGGTGCTATAGATAATGACTGTGCATAAATATTAGTCCTGCGAAATTATATCTTCAGGTGCCACAATGCCGTCGAAAAAAGTGAAATATAATGATTTTCTTATATTCTGCATTAGTACAAAAACAAACTTACTTGTTATTATTATATATTAAGTGTTCCAATTACCAAAATAGTTACTGAATTACGCAGCTCTTAGTTTATTTAGATCAATGTTCTTTTGATTAATGATCTAAATAATCCAGAACTCACCACGAGGTGGCGGCTGCGTGTCGAGCTCCACCCATGCCCTCCCAACCACCCATCCTTGCGCATGTTTTTTTCTATTAACGTTTTATTTAAACTTTATATTCAGCTTTACTTTCGAATGATGGCATTTTTTTACGTGACTGAAGTGTTGATCTTATGAAGCCATCTCGCGCGTTCAATCCAAATACTTTTGATGATGCTTCAGTCACTAATTTTACCATTCTTTCTACTACTTGTGTATGACAAGGAAATTTCTCGAATGGAGGGGTACTCTTGTTTTCTATGAATTCTTCAATCTCATTTTCTGTCAGGTGTCTTGTCACAGGTGGTTCAGTGACAATGCATTTTTGCCAATTAATTAAATCAACTGTATAATCAGTAGCTTCAAATTGAATAACAGGTACTGTGAAACGCCTCACAACTTTTTCCTTGTTTGTTTGCCTTGCTTTCTTTATTCGCCTCCACGCTAATTCTCTTATGGCGCTGCGGTCATCATGAATCATTGATGCTAGAATATTTTCTGGATTTGCAAAAAATGCATTTCTTTGTATGACAGGGTTTACAATATCCTTTACTTCGGTCATTCAGTGTTCTTGTTAGTTCAATAGTTTTGAAAACATGTTTTGAGCCATTGACAAAAGACGTACTTTGCTTAATAGAAAACCACATTGGGATGTAGACCTTCATTATAAAAGAAGCAATGTTCATGAGGTTCTCAGATGGACTTACAGTTGAAACGTATAGACGAAGCAAACGATTTGCTGTAGTCAGCCATCGTGAATGTGCCATTTTGCCTGGACTACGATGAGCAAGATCTGGAGAGCAATATCCCTTTGTTATGGCCTGATGAATATCAAATAGATATTTTTGGTCGGTGCTAAGATCTTCACAGTCTACAGTTGGTTCCTCAGCATCAATCCTTTCAAACTCGACAATAGGAAGACTCTCACAGTTCTCTAATTCCCTGCCAATAGGACCGGTGAATCCGCGGGGGCCAGATGTTTTTCCATCCAGCTTTGCAACTAAATGGCGTAATGGCAATTCATTGGCATGGAGCTGGCACACTAAATGTTGAACTGGCTTCTTCAGCTTCAATTCTATAAGCCTTATAACGCCTCCCTTTTCTCCAGTGTTGACTGCTGCACCATCGCATCCAATGGCAACAAGGTTTTCCAGGTTCATGTCATTATTTCCAATATACTCAAACATTCCTTTACATATTTCTTCAGCTGATCCAGAATTCACAGAATAATGGCCCAAATAATCTGAACCAGGTTCTCTCACTAAAGTGATATGTTCTTCTGTTACCTTCTTCTGATATACTTTGGACTCTTTTTTTTCTTGGAAGAGTGTAGAATCTTTTCGACCATCAAAATAGATTCCTCTGATTGGGACCTGATTTTGATCTTTCATAATTTCTGATCTCTTCTTTGTCTTCTCTTCTGATTTTACTCCTATCCACTACTTCAGATGTATTGTCAATAGAAACTTCTCCAATATCTTGCAATACTGCACTAACAATGAATGCTGCAGCTCGATCTGAAACTGCAGTCCTGTCACAAGCAGTAGCCACTGAAAGTAGATTTGTAGTTTTCCTTTTCTTGAATAATTGTTCTTCAGGTTGTTCGAGCTTTCTCTTCGAGCTAACTGGCTCTGGAAATGTATCGTCTGATATTTCGCCAGATTCACTTTCACTATTTGATGTCGATGATGATAATTCAACATTTGTATCCTGCAATTTCTCCTGTGAAGATTCTTTGGTGAGCCTCACAGCTTCTTTTTGCTTTCTTAGCAACGTAGATGCTTTTTTCTTTGAGAGTGTAATATCTACTCTATCAATAAACAGTTTTCTTTCACTCCTTTGATCTAAGAGGAACGTCACTTCTTCCTTTGGAACCGTTTTTTCTTTGGGACAAGAACATTGTGTTAGTACTTTGCACTTGCACGCTGCAATGTCAAAAAGTTTCGTGTGTGCTTCTTTTTTGAACATATCAATCTTTGCTTTGTAAGCTTCAGAATTTTTTCTGCTTTGGTATGGCTTCATAATGACACGATACTTTTCGTGGTAGCTTCTGAACATTGTTTCAATTCGCCTGTCTGACAGAATTGGGACGGAAGCACTTTCCCAAATTGTTTTCAATTTATCAACAACTTGTTCTAATATTTGAGATATTGAAGGATCTTTATTAGTATTCTGTTTCAAATCGTTTCTTACAAACAAGTAATATTTAAAAACTCCTTCGTATGTAGGAAGATTCCTGTGCCACAAATCTTCCCCCATACCAAACATGGGGCACTCAGTTGAGGCCCTGGTTAATTTTGCACAAACTCGAGACATTTTGAAAGTATACAAATCTGAAAAAGAAAGAGCTAATATCAATTATACGTTAATTTCAGTTAATAGTACATGGCAAACTTAGGGCAGCACAATACAGAAATGCAAAATATATAAGAAATATAGTTTAGACTATCTGAGTAACGCCAACAACAGAACACCCACCTGCTACGAGAGCGACAGCTACACTGAACCGAGGTACTCACGTGAGAGCTGAGTGAGCTGACTATAGAAAACTGTTTTTAGAGAATAGAAACTTTTTTTTAAAGGTTGACTGAGCTATTTTTATACAAGTGTGAATAAATTCTTGTCTATTGTGCATCGTGGACTCTTCTGTAATTATTGGTTAAAATCTGCTTTTTTCAATTTTTTTCAATATTGAAGGTCATTGTGGCACCTGAAGATATTAATGTTATGATTTTAAATTTATACCAGCTTATTTCCTCACTACTCCACACATTTTCCACACTAGCCAATTTGAAAATTCGAAAAATGAGTTTTTCACTCCGCCCTAATATACAGTCACGGTCAAAGGTTTGCAATCATACGGAATTTTAAAGAATTACATTGGTATCAATGATTGTTTTGATCCTGTTGAGAATGAACATATTACGGTTTTGAAACAATTCCAGGGCTATTTCGGACTGTCAAACTGTTTGTATCGCGGAATAAAGATCTTTGTGGGATCCCGGATTCTTTTCAGGCTTTCATCTTCAGGAATTTCCACAGATTCTCAATTAAATTGAAGTCAGGAATGTTTTTATGCCATTCCAGAGTTGAAGTGGGTCTTTTATAAACTATTCTTTCCCAATTTTAACTGTGGGGCAAGGTGCATTACCTTGCTGGAACCAGGAATATTCGCCCTCCTGCACTTCTTTTAGAGTATGATGTTCGAGGATGTCTGAATAGACACAGGAACTCACAGTCACATCTTCTGGGTAAAACCAGAGTTCCCTGTGCCTTGAGTGTTATAACACTCCCCAAACTATGAACTTTGGTTGATTTTTCATGGTGGCGCTATAGTATCTGGAATGAAAGGGTGGACGCCTGACGTATACAGATTATCCTTCCTAAATTGCCTTATCTGGCTCTCTTCGCTGAACAAAACCTTGTCCATTGTTTAGCGGACCAGTTAGCATATTTCTTTGCAAAACGAAGACGCTTATTCTTCTGCTTTTGGTATTTTGGAGTGGTTTTCATGCTGACTGCCTTGCGACTAATTTGTTCTCATTCTGAATCCTCAGTCGAATGGTTCCTCTATTGACTGGAATAACAAACTTTTGTATCTGGGCAATGGCCTTCCTTGTGATCGCATTAGCAGCGCGTTCATTCGTTATTTATAGTTTGTCTGATCTTTTTATTGGCTCGTATTTTCCCTCCTTGAAAAATCCTCATTTTGATCTTGCATACTGCTAACTGACTAAGATATACGAAGTCAGGAAGCTACCTACCTTTGACTGTAATCTCCTTTAATAAGTGCCTCCTGGCCTGGCTTCTCTAGTAAAATTCCCATTTTTTTTGCCCATTTGTCGCTTGCGTAAATTGGGAATTCGTTAGGTTGTGCCAAAAACAAGTAAAGGAATAATTATGAATTTAAACCAGCAAAAATAATGTTAAATCGATGCGCCATTAATAGAAAATTGTTTACTGGTGCAAACTGTGATTATATTTGTCTAAACTGCGACAAATTGAAAATAATATTTGATTCCGATACAGATATTTCGAGAACGTATGCCTAAAATTAATAATTACATTTAAATAATATATATTTAAATATTTTATTAAAACAAATAAATTCTATATTGAATGAAATGTATAAACATATTTTATACAATTATTTTAAAATTGTCCAAGAAATGCAGTATAATGACGCGATTCTACCTTTTCTCAAATCGGTTTCCAGTCCTTGGTTTTCATCATTATGAGGACAAAAGCTATTCCTGCGATAAGTTATCTTGTATTTTCATACATTTTATCACGTGTTTCATTCGTGAGTCAAAGTCCATTTTATAACAAATGTTATTTTTTAACTTTAAAACAGTTTAAATGTAAAACTGTGATGCGAAAAAGGACAAATTCCAGAAATTTGTGGTCGATTCTAAACTTCTGGCCACAACTTTAATACATACTCTGTCTTTATTCAAAGAAATGCCGCTTCCTCCTACACTGTATTATTTAACCAACTTGTTCTCAACCTTTTGTTAACCTTTCTCCACCTCGATGAGTCGGACCTGGCTCGTGGACCACCGGAGAAGGAAGGAGCACATGATGTCTGGCAGGGGCGTAGCCAGAATTTCTTTTCATGAGGGGCATGTATATATATATATGTACAGTATATATTAAAAGTGTGTAAATGAGTAAAAACACATTCATAAATCTATTACAATAATTAAACATGTGCTGAAGGTACTTGGCATGGCGTACTTACTTATAATTTACTTATAATTTCCAAAACTACATACAAATATCAAACCTATGATTTTATTTCGGTGGGGGAGGCTGAAGCCCCCGTAGCCCCCCCCCCCACTGTGTACATCTCTGATGTCTGGGGAAAAGAATAAAGATCATTCAGATTTCAGGCAATGTATATATCATCAGTTCTCGCCCTTTCATTTAGCAAATATTAGAACATTATCGTCACTAGTGGGCTAGAAGTTAGAACACGTTAATACTGCAGTACTTAACAATGCCACTCGATCAGCTTGATTCACTGAGGCTTTTTTTCCGTGGACTCCCGGTTTCGAACCCCTGAATTTTTAACTTTTATTTTCAGTTCTTTTAAATAAGTAATTGGAAAGTAACTGAATTACTTTACGAGAGTTATTGGATTACTCTCCACTCAGCGTCACTCCTATTCCCATCCGCGGTCCGCAAATGAAGACGCACAAATGAGAAATCCAGATTTGAGCAAAAAAAAAAGAAGAGTTTTTTGATTTCAGAAAGAGTGTCACTCCATTCCTTTTCACGGTAAAGGCGCCAAATGTGAATGAATAATATTTCCTAACATAATATCAACCCAACCTAACCTAACCTAACCTATCGTAACCTAAATTAACCTAACCTGAACCAAAGTGGGAAAGGCATGGATGAGAATGAAAATGGCATGAATTGAGAATAGACCAATTTCAAAAATGCCTCCTTTGAAATTCCTACTCTCAGCTTTTCCACTCTTGGGAGAGGAATGAAATAGGAGTGACATTGAGTGGAATGATATCAGTAATTATAATTGAATTACTTTAGAAGCAAAGTAATTAGTGTCGTAATTTAACTACTTTTCAAAATAATTTTAAAAATAATTTTAAAAATAATTAACTTACAGTGACAGTAAGTTAATTATTTTTAAAATTATTTTTACAACACTGGGTACGACTAAAACTCAGGATTCATTCTTGTAGCCAGAGGGAAACTGCGTTGCCCCTCGAGGTGATATGGAACCGATGGCCACTGAGGTGCTTTTTCTCTGCTCGCGCCTCACAACTTGGAAAACGCCGCTGTTGGGGAATGGGGTAAGTTTTATAGAGAGTGATAACTTCGATGCTTAAGTTTGGTTGAGCGTTTGCGCGGCATATAGCCACCTTCAAGTAGAGAAGCATGTTGCAGTACTGCGGGGTTACATGTCCCAAGAGGTGACAGCACACCTTCAATATCCAGAAAAATTATGGCAGAATTTTTGTTCGTTGTAAGTGCTGAAATGAGATGAGTTTCCATGCGTGTCACTGAACACTGCTTCTCTCTCAGCCTGAAATGGTGAACTCACGGTTCGTCTTCTTCTTTCGTCAAAATTCAATGCTTGTCCTTCGTCCAAAACTTCACTTGTTGACGTGACATACCATTTTCTCCAAAAACTTTATGAATTTCACGACGGATATCCGGACAGCGAAACTGAGTTCATTTGTAGAAAATAACCAAATCCCGAATCAGTCACACTTTTGACCACGTTCCTAGTTGTTGTATGACGTCATTTGGTACTACTTTGCGCATTTGCAGAATTTCACATACGACTGTGGTTTTTTGGGGAGACTGCCAATCCTCAGAGTACCTGAAATAACATATTATCTTCTGTTACCTTACTTTTATACCTACCTCACGTATACTAATTTATATATGGCTACATCATGACCATGTCTTTACACCGCCTCCCCGTAGACCAGCAAAGTTAAAGGATGTTAAGTCTGGGTAGTAGTAGTTGGATGGGTGACTACTAATCTCTGTTCCAGATGTTGTAACAACCCGTTGTTCTGATTCGACACTAAACTGTAAGTCCTCTCTCTCATATAACTTCCCTGGCTATTAGTACCGAGGCTAAACGAGGCCGTTAACAGTAATATATATATATATATATATATATAGTATTACAGATGGGGACTGGAGTTAGTGACTCGGACTAGAGTCCCTACTTTTTTTTTACTTGAGACTTGACTCGGACTTGGGTGTAATATGATTTGACTTAACTTGAGATTCTGCCTCTTCTGCCTCGCGACTTGAATGAAATGACTCGAGTATTTTTCCCAATTATGTGTTCAGCCATGGTGGCATAATTATGTGTCCACATCGCGTACGACTCTGCGATAAAACACTTACAAACATAACATTCCTGAAGTGCAAAACATGGAAATATAAACGTGTTTGATTTAATATGAAAAAAAAATAATAATGCTGAGCTGTCTGTAGAACCATACTAACTCTGTGTATGATAAGTATATCACAATTTATTTTAACACAAATTTTCTGTAACTGAAACTAATGATAAAACTGGGAGCCAACTCTTTTGAAAGTATTAACCTGCATATATATTAGGGTGTTTCATACCTATAGGGTAAAATAAAAATGAGCTTGGAGTTTTAATCCACACGTTTCTCCGTATTCTAAAGAACAAGAAAACACGTTTGTGCAAGTTTGAACCAGATCGCGCTGCATTTAGAGGTCCCCAACTTTGACGACTTTTTGTCAGTTCATTTCTCGCCTGCCTGCAGTGAAGACGGTTTTCTTCGTCACTTGAGCGGTTCGTGTTGTATAGCCTATTGGACAACTATGGAGGTAATTATATATGCTACTAATTATCTCATTTTACTGTGGTATTGAAATTTATTATTATTTAATTTCTGTCATTTTACTGTGGTAGTGATATTTATTATTAATATTACATGAAATTAATTAGTCTGTTGCATATTGGACAACTAAGCTGGTAATTATTTATGATACTAATTAATGTAATTTTACTGCGGTATTGAAATTTATTTAACTAATGAATTGTCAAAGAGAACGTAGTGTACACGTATCAGTTTTATAAATAAAGAAAAGCAGTAACTGGGACTCGAACCAGTGTCATAGCCGTTTGGCGGCATCGCTCAAGTCGGCGTACACAGCACGCTATCCACTCCCTAGATGGTGTAGTGGATAGCGTGCTGTGTACGCCGACTTGAGCGATGCCGCCAAACGGCTATGACACTGGTTCGAGTCACAGTTACTGCTTTTCTTTATTTAATTAATGAAATTAATTACGATGTGAAATTATTTCTGTGGAATTATTTAGTTTGTTTTCTTTTCCAGGTGTCTACCAGAGCGAAAACAGAAGTGTTTCTTATTAGCCAGACGGATGCGAACATCACATCAAGTGGCCTTCCAACTCAGTTGCAAGTACTCAAAAAGTACTTTTACCACCAAAAGGAGCAAAAATTTGGACGTACTAAATGCCTGAACCTGTGCCTGGATGCCTGTCTCATATTTTGGGAGAGAGCGAGAATCCCCATGATGCGTCGAGATTCGGCCTTGAGGAAGATGGAATCCCTTCTCAAGGAATACGACCGGCTTGTGAAGCACAAGTCACATAAAGCAGAGTCCTTCCGAGTGAAGGAGGCGATGTTCAAGGAGGCAATAGCGAAGGAGATCATGGACATTGCTCATTCACAGGCTAAGGAAATGATGAAGAATCAGGAGGACATCCACTTTCTCGACATGCAGCGTGAAGATCCAAATTCCTGCAGCATGGGCCCTATTGCATGAAGCTTCACTATAAGGAGATTAGGAAAAGGAAGAGGCTGGACAAGATTAAGGAACAACAGGAGAAGGCCAGGAAGGAACAAGGAGCTGCAGAAGATACGGGGGCTTTAGTGATTTCAACTTCGTCAGAGACTGACTCAGATGTCGTTGACCCAACCGTGGAAGTTTTCCATCCTCCTCCAAGGGAAATACCAAGAAGCGACGCAGGAATCTGATCTCACAGGATGTGACGACTACCTACGATCAGCTGAATATTTCGTACCGCGATTCAGCTATGTCGTACGCTGCAGCGGCTAAATCACTAGGTTTTGACTTGGATGAACTGTCCATTTCTGCCAGTACCATGTACCGCACACGCAAGGCTCTCAGGAAGGTGGCTGCTGAAAGTTATCAATCCGACGAAGTTTGTCCTGGTCAGCCTCTTGTCTTGCATTGGGACGGTAAGCTCCTACCTGACAATGAGCAATGGAAGGAGAGCGTTGACCGGATCGCCGTCCTCGTCTCTGGCGACGGCAAGGAGAAGTTGCTCGGCGTTCCTAAGGTGACGTCCGGAACCGGCGAGAAGATAGCGCGAGTTTGCTTGGATTTGGTCAAGGAACACAGGATGGAAGAGCGCGTGCGGGGACTGTCTTTCGACACGACAGCGTCGAACACCGGGATTCATATCGGGGCCTGCGTCCTGATTGAGAAAGGTCTTGGCAGAGAACTCATGTACTTCCCCTGTCGGCATCACATCTATGAAGTCATCCTCAGCTCCGTCTTCAAGCGTGCATACGGCCCTTTAAGTGGCCCCGATATACCCGTTTTCAAGAGGTTTCAGGCACAATGGAAGTTCATCGACCGGTTGGACGTGCGGCCGTACGATTTTGCTCAAGTCAATGACTCTATGAGGGAACTGAGGGAGAAGTCAGTCCTGCTGGTGAGAGGGATGGTGAGCACGTCGCATCAGCGCGATGACTACAAGGAACTGCTACAGTTGGTTCTCATCTTCCTGGGAGAAGCAAAAGTGGTGGATTTCCCTCTCAGAGCCCCTGGCGCTTACCATCACGCTCGATGGATGGCGATAGCCATCTACTCCTTGAAAGTAATTCTACTGAAGAAGCAGTTCAAGATGTCGAGTCACGAGTTGGAAGCTCTGACAGCCGTAGGTCTCTTCGTGTCCCTCGTCTACATCCGAGGTTGGACTCGTGCTGCAACCTCAAGCAAGGCTGCCGCAGTTGATCTGGAATTTCTGCGTGACGCGGAAGCCTTTGCCATGTCGGGATATTCGTGTGTTAACGCTGCGCAAGAAGCCATGTCTCGACACCTATGGTACATCTCTGAGACTCTTATTGCCATGGCGTTCTTCGACGCAGATGTGGCAGATGAAGAAAAGGCTCAGATGGTCGTCAGTTTGGGTAAGCCCGCATCGAAAAAGGAACTCAAGCGACCCCAAGGGAAGAACGTCAGGAATCTTGCCTCGAAACACCTGGCGGAGTTCGTGACAGGAAAGACGATGGCTTTCTTCCATGCATTCGACTTGGACACAGAATTCTTGAAAAAGCCAGTTGCCGAGTGGACTGAAGTAGAGGGCTTCAAGCAAGCAGCGGCAACTGTTAACAAAATCTCTGTCGTCAACGATCGGGCCGAAAGAGCCATCGCGCTCACCAAAGAGTTCAACTGTTCTCTGACGAAGAACGAAGAGCAGAAGCAGTATTTGCTCAAAACTGTGATGCAGCATAGGGCGAAATACCCGAATAAAACCAAGAAGGATTTCATGGACAAATGATTCGCAAGAAGTGGTTATGTTTTTTGTATCTTTGTGAAAATGTGTAGTGAAATGGTACTCGTTTGTTGAATAAAAATTCATTGACAGATTTTTGTTTAATTTTTTCCGTTTATGATCTGCCAGAGCATCAAACTGGGGACCCGTAAACTTTAAACTATTGAATTAATACTTCGGTTTATCAGTCTCCTCAGCAAATGGAACAAGGGGATCCATGTGGATTAAAATTTTTCCAAACTTTTAATTTATGAAACACCCTAATATATATATATATATATATATATAATATATATATATATATATATATACAGGGTGTCCCATAAGTTCAGCATCATAGGAAAAATAATAAAAAAAGGCAAAACAAAAGCTTTTATTTACAGAACGTGCTCAATATGTCCACCATTGTTTTCAATACACAAATTCAGACGTGATACCCAGTCAGCAAGCACAGGATGAATGATGTCAAGAGTAATGGTGTTACATGCCCCAATAATGCGCTGCCGCAAATGTTCAACACTCCTAATTTTCTCTGCGTATACCAACGCTTTCAAGTGGCCCCAGAGATAAAAATCTAGTGGCGTGAGATCCGGGCTTCTAGCTGGCCAGTTCACAGGCCCTCGACGTCCTATCCAATGACCAGGGAATTGTTGGTACAGGTATTCCCTTACTTGTGTGCTGTAATGTGCAGGAGCGCCGTCTTGCTGGAACCATGTTGGGAAATTTCCTTCTTCGTTCAAGACACTGGGAAATGCTTCTTCCTTGAGCATACGTAGGTAGGTGCCTCCAGTGACATGTTCATCGAAAAAGGGGGGGCCTATGATGCGATCCTTCCAAATGCCACACCATACCATCACCCGAGATGCACCTTGTTCCTTTGAAGAGGTATACCAGTGAGGGTTGTTTTGAGACCAGTAGCGGGTGTTCTGTCGATTTACCTCACCATTTCCATAAAAAAACAGCCTCGTCACTGAACAGAATGGTGGATGGGAAATTGGCATCCCGAGCATATTGTTCCGTAGCCCATTCACAAAATTCCATCCGCCGGTCGGGATCATCATCGCCTAATTTCTGTAGGATCTGAAGTTTATATGGATGCCATTTGTGAGCCTGAAGAATGCGATGGATGCTACTTTTCGACAATCCTGTCTCGGCGGACAATCGCCGAAGAGACTTATTGGGACTTCTGTTAAAATGAGCCAGGAGAGCAGTTGCTGTATCATCGGCAGTGGACCTCCTTGAAGGTCCACTGCGTGGTTTATCTTCTATGGATCCTGTTTCCTTAAACTTTGCAACAAGTCTGCTAACACAACGCTGTGTTATTGGCTCGCGGTCTGGATGCAGTCTGTTAAATTCAGCAGCGGCCTCTCTTTGACTCCGATTTCCTATGAGTAGAATTATCTGGATTCGTTCTTCCTTGCTCATGGACATTATGGCCTGTAGAAAGAGAAAAATATGAATTATGGTTTGTAGAAATAGAAAAATATGAATTTCTCCTATGATGCCGGACTTATGGGACACCCTGTATATAAACCTAGATAAATATAACATCTTGAGTTCCATTTGTTACTTTCTTGTATGTACTATATTACTGTGACATTCTCTCATAGACAAAAAAGAAAGGAATTGGTAAATGATACTGAAATGTTGTGTACTGTTTATACTTTTTATTGTCCAATTTTAACTGCATCTTTGGCACTAATAGTACGATTTAACAAGATTTAACTTTTACATACGTCATCACTTCACGTATCTTACATCTATCTTTCATTTATTCATATTAACTCGAGACTCGACTCGAGACTCGCCAAAACAGACTCGAAACTCAACTCGCGACTCGCGCTCAAAAGACTCGTGACTTCACTCGGACTCGATAAAACTTACTTGAAAACAAGTCTGATATATATATATATGCTGCAAATCCACAAGGAAAAAGAAAAACGATTCCAAGGGGCCTTTCGTGTATTCCCTGACGAGGTGTAGCTCTGAATACACGAAAAGCCTTGGAATCGTTTTTCTTTTTCCTTGTGGGTTTGCAGGAGTCATTCATTTCACGTGTTTAATTGTGAAATTCATCCCATATATATATATATATATATATATATATATATATACTGTATGTGTTGCCTCACTCTTAATTATAATGGACACTATTATAACGCTATTATAACGGACATTGCTCTTCTTTCTGAACTCTCTAACTACATGCCTCCTCCTTTAATTCTTTGCGACACACACAAACGCAAAAATATTTGTTACTTTACCTTTATTATTAATAACCTTTATTATTAATAAAATAAATACAATTCTACAATTTTTGTTGTTACAGAAAAATTCAACAAAATAAATAATTGTGAAGCTGGACTATTTATTTTATTTTATTTGGCCCTTAAGCTTTAGGCTTCAATGGGCTGTCAATTAAAAATAAAACAGTTATTATTATTATTAATAATATAGAATCATGAATAAGAATTGTTATTTACTGTACGTATTAATCTTACAGTAAGTTATTATTACAATATAAATAAAGTCGTCATTGAAGATATATGAATGCTATACAAAGAAATCAATACAGTATTGGACAGAACAGATGAACGAGTAGTGTACATTTAATCCTAGATTTGTATTAGTATTCCATTATTAATCGAGATTTCAACTTGTTTTTAAACAAGTTTACATTCACATTACTTTTTACATCAGCTCATGTAAATCATTTCAGTTTGAGTCCAATGAAAATTGGTAATTTTTGAAATGAAACCAATCTAAATTGAGGAATAACACGTTTTAATCTATTTTTAGTCTGATCTGAGTGGAGTTTTTGATGAGTTACAAAATATTTGTTTACCTATTGTCAGTTAATGATTTTGTTCTTACACTTGTAGCTAAAATGAAATGTGTCAGTTTGATTACATCTTTGAGCTTTAGTAGTTTTAACTCTTTAAATAATGCACTAGAATGATCATGGAAATAGGTATCGGATAAACTTATTGCTCGTTTTTGGATGACAGACTGTTTAAAGTGTTGTTAGCAGAATTTCCCCATACAAGGGTGCAGTACATCATCCAAGGAACAACAACAAGAGTATGATGGAGTTAATAAAACCTGTTTAGTGACTACATGTCTATGTTTAAATATATCAAGCAATGCTGTTTGAAATCATTTTTGAGATATAATTTACACGATTATTCCACTGCAAATTCTTATCTAGCATTACACCAAGAAATTTTATTACAGTACACTCCTTTAAAGTAATTTCATCAATATTTAATTCATGTGAACATTCTCTATTTTGATTTGGCCCTGTTCATGTATTAGAGTTATACTCATTTTATATTACATGTATATATACAATAATTGAAGAACACCGCAATGATGATAATATAGCGAAAAATCTAATATTGGGTAATTAACCAATGTTTACAAAAATATCTCTACAGAATCTTCCACCCAACATACACTAAAGGAAGTGTTAATTGGGCAGAACATTCTGAAAGTAAGCATTTGGTAAATGGCCTACACCTTAAACAGAAAGATTGACTTGGGTCAAGCAAAGCCTGCCTTAGAGTCTGCAAGGACCCTCCTACTAAAACTCAAAATAGGCCATTATCATCAAATATAAATTTAATCCAAAAAATACGAAGTTATACACAGCTACGAGGACACTATCATATCAGAACTGCTTGACTAATTCTTTTTGAAGGGGTGTTGTAACTTCAGTTTATCCTTTGTAAACTCCCTGTACAGTTTTGATAGGTACTGTGCAAATGTCTTCTTTTTCCTTTTCTGCTCATTTATTCTGAAACGTCTCTATGATCTATTAAATTTTGATAAGAACTAAACCTTTTTCCTCAATATACTTTGTGTTATTTGTCTTAGTTTCTATTCTTTCTCTCTGTAATATTTCTTTCTGCCTGTAGTGACCTAATTTATTATGACCTAATTTATTATGACCTACTTTATTATTTTACGTTATATTTATTTTATGGTTTTCTATTTTTTTCTTCTTCTCTTTCGTAAGTTAATCTTGTTACAAGTTGACTGATGGAAAAGGAGTATATGTGGTGGTTTTAGGATGAAGTTAGGACTGAAAAGGTGGTTTTATTTTTAAATCATTGTGCCTGAAAGGGTTAAGGAGAGCAGTACCAGACTTTCTACACATTCTCAGTTTTTTTGTCCAACTCTCGAACGCAAGGGTTAATCAATATTTTCAATCTTTCATCTACTCAACCGATGAACTCCGGAACATTCTTCCTCGATCCATCTTTCCCTCTGTCTATGACCTCCAATCTTTTAAACGCAGCGTGTCCAGGCATTTCGAAAACCTTGGACCTTGATGCTGGCTCTCTCCTTCTATGGGAGGGTCTTTTGCTGCATTCGCCCTTGTCTTCCCCCTTCCTGCATAATATATATATATATATATATTATATACAGTATATATCTATTATGAATAAAACCCAGAATAAAAGAGATATTGGGGGACCGTTTTCAGCAGTAAACTGCTTTTATCAGCGTTTTCCCTATTTTTCTTTTATCATGGGTTTTATTCATTGTATTTGTTTTGCTGTTATTGTAATTATATATATATATATATATATATATATATATATATATATATATATATATAGATAGATAGATAGATAGATAGCTATCAACGCAAAGTCTTGTCTTAGCTAGAAATATAGATTTATTTTAAACTACCTAAGGTAACAATATATCTCGCTGTTATTAATTTAAAGTTTATTAAATAGTATAACCATCAAAACCCATCAAAAGAGGAAAGAGTTTGTTACCAGAGAATTGTTTTCGTTTTGTTGGTGTCTAAACCGCGGGTTTTCACTTAACCATCCGAACATTGTACAAACTTGGGCATTTACTGAAGGATCGTTCATTGTGACAAATTAACATTATTATTTGCGATATCTACAGTACACTTCTTGAGCGCGGTTGGACCACAGATTAATTAATAACCAGATAGGTCATTACCATATAAACTAATGTGTTTAGCAACCGGCTGTTGCTATGAACGTTTCTATAAAATGGCCAGCTTATTTGTAATGTATCTTATGTTATTAGTACAGGTATCGCAAATTTAATTTCTGTATCAGTTAAAGATTAATTATCTCTTAGAAAAGTTCCTACATCTGGTTGCTAGGCAAAACCTAACCATATTTATTGTCCTATCTGGTTACTACTCTGTAATATGTAATTGGACTTTACTGGCGAGAAATCTTTGTCTCTATTCCGTAACCAGTGATGGTTACATCCTCTTTGAGAATTAGTTTTTCGTCATATGTTTGACAAAACTTGCCGACCATGTTATATAATATCCCATATGCATGGTCAAAAATTTAAATTGTGTTTCTCACTTTGGCCATATCTAATTACCCAAATCACCGGGAACACCGGTAAATGACGATGTATCACGAGCATCAATGTACGAGGCATCTTTTATACGATCTACAAACTCTTTAGACGCACGACACGTTTTGCTTGTAAACTAAAAACATGCAGGCTTTGCTCGTAAAATCGACTGTTCCAATAATTTTTCGTCGGCTCATTTTATATTTCCAATAAAGTAATCTCGTAAGAACAGATCGCCTTATAACAAATTATATGTATGTGTATATGGACAGATAGATGGGCAATCAACGTTAAAGAGAGGCTACCTTCTATATGATTACTGATATATTTCTATTAAGCATATAACCCCCCCACACACACACACACACACACACACACAAGTAAATACTGAAACAAAGGCGAAAAGTAGGAATTTGCACCCGCAATTACACACAAACGGACAAAGATATCGGAAAAGGAATTTGCCCCACCTTATTCGCGAAGTGAACAGCCTCACTTTTTCTCACCCAATGCTTTATCTTTTATTGACTAAATTCCGATAATTGGATTCGGGACGGAGAAAACTCGTGGCAATATATGACCTAAAACACAGCCGTAAACGCATTTCAAAATATATTACTTATATTTCGTGTTTTCTGTTTTCGTTTTTATTTACTGAATTTATCTTTCTTTATTTTGGAAACAAACGAACGTGGGAACTGGAAGAAAAATGGTGAAAATGTGTGTGTGTATATATGTATATATATGATACATACAGACCGTGCATGGAACAAGGAACGTGGGCAACGGGTCACTCGCAAAGAGGTTCCAAAAATATAGCTTCCCTCACCAGCTATCTGCAAAGTAGATAGGATCCAGCTTTGGGACAGGATCTAGGGTTTAAAGCAGCCTAGCCCAGCTACATTTAGAACCTCAATATAAGCAAAAGACTCGCTGCCTTCACGTCAGATTGAATACATCAAAGAAAAAGGGGTAACTATTATATTTTTAGCCAAAAAACAAAACTTAAACCTCAACTGGCAGAATTGAGCGTCCACTTTTCAAGGCACATAACATGTCCGTTTCAAGATAGGAATGAACTCAGAATGGCTCCCTAAGGTTTTTTATGATGTATTCAATCTGATGTGAAGGCAGCGAGTCTTTTGCTTATATTGAGGTTCTAAATGTAGCTGGGCTAGGCTGCTTTAAACCCTAGATCCTTTCCCAAAGCTGGATCCTATCTGCTTTGCAGATAGCTGGTGAGGGAAGCTATATTTTTGGAACCTCTTTGCGAGTGACCCGTTGCCCACGTCCGGCTAGCTCATGAAAAAGAAAAACCATAGTATTTGTCATTTACCATTACTTATTCGGACTATAGTGGATTTAATTATCCTAGAAGAGTTCCTTGTTCCATGCACGGTCTGTGTGTATCATAAAAAACCTCAGGGAACCATTCTAAGTTCATTCCCATATATAT
Organism: Bathynomus jamesi; assembly: GCA_023014485.1. Classification (NCBI taxonomy): domain Eukaryota; kingdom Metazoa; phylum Arthropoda; class Malacostraca; order Isopoda; family Cirolanidae; genus Bathynomus; species Bathynomus jamesi. Next base: position 1,057,748 of record JAJOZX010000278.1, on the reverse strand, counting down.
ATATATATATATATATATATAAAGAAGAGAGAAGAGAGAGAGAGAGAGAGAGAGAGAGAGAGAGAGAGAGAGAGAGGGGAGCCAGTCCATCTGTTATTTCTTAAAACGAACGCCTAAATTTCAAATTATTCTTTGACCTTCTAAGTTTGTGAGGATAACTTACTACCTCCCTTCTCTTCTCAAATTTACGACAGAACAGATTATGAAAATTGAAATTACCTGTTTTTATACTTTTAGGTTTTTTACAGTAGAATTAGATTAGTACAGTTCTAACTATGGGACTATAATACACTCTAATCTAATTAATCTATAGCAGGTATAGGTTAGATTAACTTAAATTAAATTTCTATATAGTGTGCTAAGTCGTTTCCGGAATCCTATCGATACAACATCAAACTTGCCAGTGTAGCAAAGTGGTAGATCGCCGGGCTGTTAATCTGAAGCTCCTGGGTTCAAGTCTTGGCTGAAATTCCAGATTTCAGAGGTTAAGGTGCTTCCATTGGTTTCTTTGGCGAGGCAGTGGTTCGAATTCCACATAAAGCTGTAGCCTCACCTCCATCCCCTTCGTCATATAAAATTCAGACGTTACAGAGGATGCCAAACAACCGCAGAATATCAAGTACTCCAATGCCAAGCCTGAGAAAGACAGAGAGGAACTTATTTATATATCAAATCACTACATTCACTGATTTTATTAACACCCGATTCTACTTCAGTGATCAGAAAACAGTCATGTGCTTTAATTGGTCTTGCGACGACATACATTCATCAAAACTCAAAAGCAATTGTTTGGAAATGAAGATGACAACAGAGTATAAAAAAACAAATCTTCAAATGTTGCAGTTATTAACGACCGATCTAAATCATAGAACAAGCAGGTGGTGGCTCTAAAACTGCTAAAACATAATTTCTATCTCTCCTGCAGGACGACAAGAGGTTATTTTTCTTCCTAAAATGAAAATATATAGAGAAAATGAGACAGACAGACAAACAGACAGAGATAGCTACCCACGTCCTTGAAACTAATTTCCATAGTAATGGAAGAGATCGAGATGAAAGGAAAACAACGAAATTATTTTACAGGCAATGGAAATAATTCCTTTATAGTCATTTAAGTTTATTACAAGAAAGATAATCATGGTTAGCCGAGCATTACGTGATTGAAATAGCGATTAATTTGGATTGGTGGTCAAATGATTCGCTTCAATATGATATTGATATCTGACAGCAGCAACTTATTCGCTTGAGTATGATACTGACATCTGGCAGTAGCGTGGAGTTGGAGATGTTGAAATGGGAAACCCTACTCCTTGAAATTTTTTCACAAGAAGAAAATTCCTAAGATGCTGAAATAGAAACTCCCTATATAAAAGTGCTATAACTCCCGTTTCTCCTGTCACTGTCCTCCTTAGCTGATCTTTTTCTGTCTCATCTACCCTGTGAGCAGTTCAGCATGCTCTCACACACACACACACACACACACACACACTTCTCTCACTATTCCTCACTACACATACATGCATCTTACACACTACACAAATTTTTCAAAATTTACATTGAAAAAAAAATGGCATCATTGAGCCTTGGAGACCTTGTTTTTGACTCTCTCCTTCTTCTGCGGAGGGGTCACTTTTGCGGGCTCTGGACTTTAACCCCCTCCCTCCTACATAAAAGAATATTACATCTGTATACTGTATTTATATACTGTATATTACTTAATCACACCTACCCTTGTTTTAATCTGCGAGCCCAGTAAAGCCTGAAGATTAAGGGCCAAATTAGATAAATATCAATAGTCCATTTAACAATTGTTTGTTCTACAGGGTGTTCCTAAATTATCTTTCCTATTTTGAATGTAAATTAATGAATAACTAATAGACATATAAACATACAGTTTGCACTATCTTGTAGCCCAACTCAAAGAGTTTTTCTTGACATGTCAGTAGACTTCCATATGTGCATCACATGCCACTGACTTGGTCTCTGCAAGCCACGCGACGCATTGAGCCTTCTCTTGCACGGTTGCTATTTTTCATTTCTCGGGGTTACTCTACTCTACTCACCTAAAAGCCTGAAAGAAAACAGCGTAAATGAAAGCTCTTTGAGTTGGGCTACAAGATGGTGCAAACTGCATGCTTGTATATCTACTCGTATTAGTTATTCTTTAATTTACATGCAAAATGGGAAAGATAATTTAGGAATACCCTGTATATTAAAATTATTATAATATAGTAATGTTTTTAGTTACTTATTTATTAGTTTATCTATTTATCTATTAGTTTATCTATTAGTTATCATGAGTTATCTATTAGTTAACCATGCAGTTAATCATGCGGTTTGGAGGATGTGAAGAGATGTCAAAAGATTTCGGTGCAGACTTCAAATGACGATGTAACGAAGCGGAAGATAAAAACATCAAAAAACGTTTTGACTGAAACACAAATAAAAGGAGAATAGGCTACATCGAGCAATGACTAAGGTTTTACAAACAGAAGATCGTATATACGGCCAGTGATAAGAGAAGCTCGTGAACACCACCGAAGAAAACAAGGAACGGAGTATAAATCCAGACAAACGGTAAGATAAGTCTGTGTATAAATATTTATGTAAATAACTTCCGACGGAGTATAGGAGGTGTTCCTTCTACAGAAGATAATCTGAATGAAAGGGAAATATAAAAACTACCGTAAATCTTTATAACCGAAAGTGCATTTTATTCAAATGTAAATCCCAGACTCTGAAAAGACGTAAGAAGAAGTTTCTTTCAAAATTTACTTCAATCTATACTTCAAAGTTTTTCCAATTCGAAGGATGAAGACGGAAGGTGGTAAGCACCACCTTCTGCAGAAGGTAAAATAAATGTGAATGAAACTACGGTATATGCTCGTACGTCAACATAATCCTAATTTATAAGATGAGCGGTAAACCCAAAGAGAAAAATAAAAAGTGATTCTAAGTCTTTCGTGTATTTACGTAACCTCTTCAGGGAATGAATGGTACTTGTGTGTTTGTTGTATTTACTTTTTCTTGTCTAACTGTTGTATTTACTATTAACTCTTAGTAAAGAGTTAATAGTTAAATTAACCAAGATTTAATGTATACTGTTAACAAAATTCATTTCTCACGTTCGTCTGTGTGTCCTAAAAGACAACCCTATCACTATCCCTTATAACTACACCCTATAACTATAAATCTCGCGGTATCTTATATGTAATTATGATCACAATTAATCATAATCATATACTTCATAATTATTACTACGAATTTTGTTTTACATAATAATTAATCATAATCCTGACTCCTTATATATAAAATAATTAATCTGGGAGCCCAGTAAAGCCTAAAGCTTAAGTACCATACTAGTCAGGTAGAAATAAATAAATATGTTCTGTAGAAAATTATTGTAACATCGTTAACTGTAACACTGTAATATTCATTTTACCAATAAAGATTTTATTATTATTATTATTATTATTATTATTATTATTATTAAGGGAAAATTACAGGTGCAAAAGTTAAATGAAAGACCAAAAATATGGCAACATTATGGGGAAACATTAAGCAAAGTTACACGTAAGTTTATATATATATATATATATATATATATATATATATATATATATATATATATATATATATATATATATAGTATGCTGCAAACCAGCAAATGCAGCATTCATTCATTTCACGTATTTAATTGTAAAATTCATCCCATATATATGTATATATATTAAGTTTTAAAATATTATTAAAAGAAATAAAAAAAAAATGAGTAATCGAATAAGAATTTGTGTGACGTCAGCAATGGAGCCATTTCAGCAATCTCTTCGTATCCATTTGTCATGAAGGAGATAAGACAAGCTCCAACTAATTCTTGATGATTCAGATGATTTGTCTTAACTCAATTGAAGTGAATAGAAAACTCACTCTTTTATAAGTCCATTTGTATTTAATACGTCTTTTATTTGTTTCTAGAGAGTCGAAATTGGCTTTGATAGGTTCCAATATCGAAAGAATTCAACGGTTTCTTTTCTTCGGAAACTCAAAAACTCTTTTAAAAAGCGATAAATAGAGCTGGAATGCGATTTTTATTACAACTTTTGTGACTCTCTCCTATAAGGGCTGATATTAGCTACTTTGATGGCTTGGATACAGCCATTTTGTATTGTCAAATGGATGTTATTTACGTCTGCAATGAGGGAAAATAACATTAGAAATTTAAATAAGAAATTCGCCGGAAAACTTTCCATCAATGTGTCTGAAACATGACGAAATTTGGTTTAGGTAAAGTTACGTATGCTAATGACACGCATAAATGTTTGTTATTATATATGCATCTTCAGAATATACAGTAGATACGGACTATAGATGAAGGAAGACTGTCTGTAAGCTTAGTATTTCAATTCTTAGAAGCGTATTTTACATAAAAATTACTTTATTTGTAAAATACATACCCCACCATTCCTTTGTAACTTTAAACTGGTTCCACTGGACAGTGGTTCCCGACCTTTTCTGGGTGAATGCACCCCATTGCCATCTGTTCTTCTTTCGCGGTACCCCGAAAGATTTTCGTCTTTCACTGTTCAACATCCGCCCCCCCCCCCACACACCCACCACCACCACCACGACGCCTTCCAAACACCACCCAACTTCAAACTGAACCTATACAGTTTCCGCATGGATGCAAAAGATTGCGAAATTTTTGTTTCATTTAAAATTTCCATAAGTTTAGTAACTTTTCAATTTTCAATTAATTATTTTTGTCATTGTCACGAAATTTCTTGGCATCCTTAAACGAGGGAATCTTCTGTAGAGTTAAGTTATGATTGTGTGTATTTGAAACGTTGCGAATTTGCACCAGTTGTCCAAAAAGGGTTAAAAGGCACTTGCGGCATCCTGATAACATTATAATAAGTCTCAAAGTATACAACTCGTGACCCAAAAAATACAATAGTGTCTCATATCCACTCATGACCTTGATACTACCTTTAATGATTGTGTGTACGTATTTGAAAAGTTGCGAATTTGCACCAGTTGTCCGAAAAGGGTTAAAAGGCACTTGCGGCATCCCGATAACATTATAATAAGTCTCAAAGTATACAACTCCTGACCCAAAAAATACAATAGTGTCTCATATCCACTCATGACCTTGATACTACCTTTAATTTATACACCTTTATGAGGAATAGCGAGTATCTGTGACGTCATTATGATAAAAAGCGACCTCTGTGTGCTACTTTAAAAAAATATGTAGCAAAAACCTTATTAAAAGTTAATGCGTAGCGACATACCAAATGCTAAAATATCTTGTCGGGTATTACAAAAAATAGAATAAATTCATTATGTTTATTGATTACTACCAATATATGAAACAAAGATTACGGTCTCCGATCGACATGGCGTCGAATCGATAAGACTTTTGCATTCTTCTGTAGTTATCGATTTCCAGGTTTTCACCAAACACCTCTTCAGTTCACCAAGTGTTCCTGGTTTACGCTTTTGGACCTTCTGCTTAGCAATATTCCAAATATTTTCTATCGTATTAAGATCGGGAGAATTAGCTGGCCATGATAGTACTTCAATTTTGTGAGCATCAACCCTGTTGCTGCGTGCAACATCACGCAGATGTTGCACAAGCCGCATGAGCTGGAGCCAAGCCAATGTTGAAAAACAGAAGGTTCATCTCCATACAGCTCTTCTGCAGAATTCAGCATAAAATATTCAAAAATTTCTTGATAAACTTGACTATTGGCAGTTCTATTTACAAATGCAGTAAATTATGATTTCGGAGGTGTGACACGGGACACATTCCCCTTGCGGAATGTTATATGCATTTGGATGCCAAATAATTCCCCGGAATAACCGAAGGAAACGGACATGAAGTTAGCAAAACTAAGAGTGCTCAGTGTCTTTTCAGCTTCCCAAATCGCCGTTTCACTGGCTGGAAGTAGGCTGGCTGGAAGTCCGGTGCTAGTGTCTCCGAGAAACTCATACAATGATAAAACGGACATATATATACCATTACACTACCTTCTTCATCTGTGGACTCTCTGGACTACAAACAAGATTACTTAAAATGCTTTAGTGACCATTCATCATATATGTACAGTATATGTATCATCTTCGACGCCCAAATTAATATTCATCCTACATTCGCACCTATACACTCTACAGTAATTATTGTTACAGGTAACTCCTGCATAACAATTCGTTGATTTTTGTCAGTAACTTTTAAGTAACGTAAGTATATTAAGCGTAACTTTCCACTGTAGTGTTGCCGTATTTTTTATCAGTAACTTTCATTTAATTTTTGCATACGTAACTTTCTCTTACCAAACATATGCTTCAAATAAGCGACAGTTGCGCTTTACAAAGCGATAAATGAGATATTATATACAGTAGTTATAACTCTGCCATGGGAAACAACACCTTGCGCTTTATGCCAGTCCCAAGTCCGGATAAAAAAGAAGGGTATAGCTATGACAGGCCTAGCTAGCCGATGCGATGGCTGAGGAAATCAGCTCGTGAAACTCAAGGATCAGCTTCGAAACCTGGACAGTTAAATCGAAAATATCAATGCTAAATAAAACAAAAACATCACAACTAAGACAGTTAGGATATCTAGAACGTATATCTGAAAGGAAAATAGCTAAAAAGAGGTGGCTGTAGAGGCCTGAGGGGGGAAGTTCAGGCGGAAGACCTCGGAAGAGGTGGAGATATGGAATAGAAGAAATATAGCTGAAGCACAACATCCTAAATATCAATTAAATGAGAGCGTTGGATGATCGACTGGAAATGAGAAGAATGCTGACACAACTGACAGACTAATAGCCTACCTGGCATAAATAACACTTAAAACAGTATAAAGTGAAGCGAAGACGCTTAGATCGGGGGTTTCAACTCCCGATGACTCTATTAATAATAAATACAGGTGTTCGCTCAATGCGTCGCATTAGTCTGTCCTGAGCACTGTGCCAGTTTTTCGTCCCCCTGACTGATTATTACTTGTCAAATTATTTATTTATTTATTGCAATGGTCAGTTCTCAGTGTATTTAATTAGTGAGACCATAATACAGGGTGGCTCAAAAGTCCCTATCTATTTTGCTGAAATAATAGTATTTTAAGATAAAAATGTAGTAACATAATTAGATGTATATTTATTTATCAAGCCTTGGTCTAAGATTCGACGTGAGCACCATCAGTGTTTCTGCAACTCTCAACTCTGTCCACTGTTGCGGAACACATTCTCAAGCATCTCTCGGGTTAATTTAGCGACTTTCGCGACGATGCGGGTTCGCAAATCCTGCAGGTCTGTAACTCTTGTTTTGTAAACCTCAGACTTTATAAAGCCCCACGGAAAGAAGTCTAATGGTGTTAAATCCGGAGATCGTACTGCCCAGGGCCTGTTTCCACCACGTCCAATCCAGCGGTTTCGTAAGAGCTCATCAAGGTACACCCGAACGATGTTTTCATAGTGACATGGAACTCCATCTTGTTGAAAGACAACAGTGTCGAGAAACTGCTGAAGCATGTCAAAATAAATTGGTCCTGTTACCATAGCTTCTGCAAAGAAAAAAGTTTAGTAAATCTTCGCTTTGTCATACTCAACCAGGCATTAACTTCAGGAAAATCTCTCTCCCATTCGTAGAACGCGGTTGGTTTTTCACTACCCCCAGATATGTTAATTATGTCGATTAACCTTTCCGCATGTGTGTGGAATGTCGCATCATCGCTGAGGAGAATGTGGTTTAATAAGTTTTCGGTATGAATTTTTTCAATCAATTCTGTGCACATGGCGGCCCGTCTCGGATAATCCTCTTCGTATAACTCATGTAGCACTTGAATATGATAACTTTTCTTTTATAATATTGATTTTAAATTCCTTAGAATAGTCGTTTTTGGTATGCTCATTGCTCAGTCTACGTGATGATGTGCGAGTTGACATTCTGGATTTGTTTCAAAGGCATCTCTTACCAATTCGACATTTTCTTGAGAGGTACCTGGATGCCCAGATCTTGCGTCATCATGAACAGATCCTGTTTTTATAAATTTATTGACCAGTTCGCGAATTGCTCTTTCGAATTTTTCTCGAATTCCTTTGCACTTCTTCCCTTGGATACGTAGTGTTACTACCATCACACGTTCTTGTACATCCATCATCATCTATGGCCTGTAGAAAATAAAATAAAAATACCATTATTTCACCAAAATAGATGGAGACTTTTGGTCCACCCCGTATTTAATTTAACATATTTGCTTCGTATTTGAACTGAGTATTTGAACTGCGTTATGGTTTTCCCTGCATCATGTTTTCATGTTCACACGAAATCCACCACCGCGATTTACGTCATGCAAGAAAGAGGTTTTAGGCTATACGAGAATTTATAAATATTGGAAATCTTTGATAAATAGGAACCTGAATTTTAAAAATAAATCAAAGAAAATTAAAAAATTTATGAGCAAAAACGTAATTTTAGTATTACAAATAATAAAAACTAAAAACAAAAACAAAAAAAAAATAAAATACGATAATTAACAGTATACGCTGAACCTGGAATTTTCATGAAGGTGTTGAAAATATTTTCATTGAGCAATTGCCCTCAGTTGATGAAAATATTTTTACCAAAAGTCGATGCTTGATGAAATACTTTTCATCGAACTTATTCCTGGATAAAATAATTTCAACGAACTGTGTGAAATGGAGAAAATGCCAATTAAATTCCCTTTCAGTATATCTTCATTAACTAAGTGCAATTACGTGCAAGTTAATTTTTATCTTTAATCCAGAACAATATACTTACAGATTTAAATCTTAAGATGAAATATATTAGAGATAAATTTACCTTACCTTGGTGGGGTTCGAACCGCTGTCACTGAAAATTCGAATTTTGTGAGCCGTCACATTACTCACTCGGCCGAGAGATATTTAGGTATAATAACAGTTTTGTATATGTACACTTATTGTACTTTTGGTACTCCTACTTTAATACGTACAGTTTCTGTTTATATGTATTGTATATAGTGTAGTGGTTAGCACCGCTGAATATGAATCCACCAGCCCGTGACCGGAAAATTCGCCGTAAACATTTTCGCCGTAGGAAAATTCGCCGTAAACATTTTCGCCGTAAACATTTTCGCCGTAAGACAAATTCGCCGTAAGGATATTTCGCCGTAAATAAAATAAAATTAAAATTAAAAAAAAAGTTTAACTGAACCCTTATAATAGCCGGTGCTGGTTAAGTGTGCGGTCTACCTAGCTTCGAGCAGTCTACCACAATTAAGATTCTTTATACTGTACGGCATTGACGATTGGTTAGGTTAAGTCGTGATAGTTTGGTTAAATAAATTTCTTAAATAAATTCCTTATCTTGCTTTGAAACTCACTATATAGGAGGAGAACGAGGCCGAGGCGCGCGAAGGCGAAGAATGGAGCCAACATTCTTTATACTGTACGGCATTGACGATTGGTTAGGTTAAGTCGTGATAGTTTGGTTAAATAAATTTCTTAAATAAATTCCTTATCTTGCGTTGAAACTCACTATATAGGAGGAGAACGAGGCCGAGGCGCGCGAAGACGAAGAATGGAGCCAACATTTCCTATAGAATTGTGGAATGTTGTCGAAAGAACTCATAATAATATGCCGAGAACGAACAACAGTATAGAAGGCTTCCACAATGCAATACAAAGCTCTATTACTAACATGCATCCAAGTATCTAGAAACTCATAACCAATTTGATGAAGGAAGAGAGTTTATTTTTAAGAAGTTTTATCACTGACTTTTACCATTGAATAAAGACTTGCCTTTTTAATGCTTATATAATACCCTTTATCATCCATTGATTATTTTTAAAAAAATTTACGGCGAAATGTCCTTACGGCGAATTTGTCTTACGGCGAAAATGTTTACGGCGAATTTTCCTACGGCGAATTTTCCTACGGCGAAAATGTTTGCGGCGAAATTTCCTAGGGTTCGATCCCAGGCCATGGCAGGCGGAGTTCAGCTCACCCAGCTGTTCATCCTTCAATACAAAAAATTGTTTGGTAGATAAATGGGTACCTTGGGTAGCCTAGTGGTTAAGACACTAGGCTGATGATCAGGAACTAGTGACATCGAGTCCGAGCGAGGACTTTGTAATTTCTGACCACCCGTGGTTCGGATTTCATATTAAGCAACAAGTTTGACCTTTGTCAGAATAAACAATTCTGATGGAAAGATATAAATGAAATCTGTTAAAAATTGAATCATCAAGAGTTCCTGATGAATAACTTTTCATCATTTTAAAAACAAATTAATCATCAGGAGTGATCAATGACTGACAGTCCATAATCTTGGCGAAAATTCTAGTTTCAGTGTACCGATGTTAAGTGAATCTACAGTTTTCATATATACCATAAAAATAACGTTGAATCAATATATTAAGTTTCAAATTTTGTACTACGAACTACGGAGATAGTTTCAGTTGCACTCTTGTGCAAAGAGGGGTAAATTAGAAGAAATATAAAGAGCTAAACAAGGGAAAGAGGAATGACAACTCATAAAAAAAATTATGATTTTTTTTAAGAGATAAGTGATCTATTTCTATGGATTCAATTTGTCTTATCGATCTTTTTACGGGATGACATTACCATATTCGTGTGACATCTCTCTCTCTCTCTCTCTCTCTCTCTCTCTCTTTTCTCTCTCTCTCTCTCTCTCTGGAACGACTAACAACAATCCCTTTTCTGTACCCTCCTACTTTCTCCAGACGCAAGTTAATGCCAATGGTGGATGTTGCATATATGTAGGCAACGACCTAACTTGCTCTCGTATTCCTCAACTTGAATCCTCGGAATTCTATACTATCTGGCTACGGCTTAATTGCCACTCTGAAACTAAATAAAACTGCTCTGTCTACCTTTCTCCTAATTCTACTGACTATCCAAAACTCTTTGACTACCTTACTTCTAAAGTGAAATACATCCTATACCACTCTCCTTTTGCTGAAATCTCCATTTTCGGAGATTTCAATGTTCATCACCACCTTTGGCTTTCATCCCATTTCACTGACAATTCGGCCTTTGGCCCAACTTTGGTGCTGCTGAATAGGAGGCCCTTAGGCAGTACTTCTCTGATTTCCCATGGAATGATTGCTGCTACCGTGCCCGGAGCCTCTCCGAGTGTGCTGAGCGCATCATGGAGTGATTCTCTCGGGCCTTTCGTCTGGTACTTTTCCTTCTATGCTGGAAGTTCGCTTTCATTCAGCCTGTCTCAAAGAAGAGTGACCTTTCTCAACACTCGAACTATCGTCCAATTGCTATGATTTCTTGCCTTTCTAAAGTTTTTGAATCTATCCTTAATGGAAAGATTCTTAAACATCTCACTTCTCACAATCTTCTTTCAGATCGTCAGTATGGGTTCCGCAACTTTCGCTCTACTGGCGATCTTCTTGCATATCTCTCTGATTCTTGGTCTCTCTGAGGACTCTTTGACCGTTGATCTTTCTACTATCTCTGACCGGGGCAGAGAAAACCTTCCTGTTTTCAATGCCTCAAAAACTCAGTTCTTTCATCTGTCTTCTCGTCACAATCTTCCACACGATTATCCCCTTACCTTCAACAATACACAATTCAATTCTTCCTCTTCTCTTAACATTCCTGGAGTTTCCTTTTCTCGTGATCTTTCCTGAAAAGATCACATATACTGTCTTTCCAAAACAGCTTCTAAGAGGTCAGGTGTGTTGTACCGGCTCCGCAGTTTCTTCATCCCCAGTCAGTTGCCGTCTCTGTACGTTGATTTTTAATTATGTTTAAGTGCCATAAGTGTGCCATAATTAAAAAATTACAATAGAGTGATAATTCAGTTATCCGTGATTGAGGAGCTGTCCATGACAACGGATAACCCGATTTCACGGTAAACTCAGTATACCCCGCCTCGGGGTGGGTGGTGTAGCCGCTGCATTCCGCCATCACTGTCTGGTCTCTCACCTCGCGTGCCACTACACACAGTATTATTCTATTACAATATAATATACAATTAAGTAGTTTGTACTCACCACACGACATGAAGGTATGCGGAGCCAGAAGCGAATATGTTTACTCTATGAAGCGCGGAGAGACGATGACTTGAGGTGCGTTGTGGTGATATGTCGATAAGCGAGCCGCGGATGTAAACACGGATCAAATCACGGGTAACTCAGTGTTATGATCACGGATAAGTGCAAAATGCTTACAATTAGTAAATCACGGTTTACACGATTCACGGCTGAGTGAATCACGATTTACTCGATTCACGTCTGAGTGAATCACGGATAACCGCGTGAATACCGTGTAACGTTAAATTAAAATTTTATATAATACCGTAGCATCATTCACGCTTACATTTTGTTTGCTGAAAAGGGATTACGGAACAGTCTTCGCCAACAGTTCGTCCCCAACAATTCATAGCCAACAATTCATAGCCGTATACAATTCATCCCCAACAATTCATCCCCAACAATTTTATATATATATATACTGTTTATTATGTATTTTTGCTCTCGTCATTTTCATTTAAACTAACGAAAATATCACAACTTAACCTAACCAATCATCAAGGGCGTTCAGTTGACCTAACCGGGCATTCAGTTGACCTAACCGGGCATTTTCAGTTTTATTTTGTTTTTCCGCTTAAAACGGAAAATGTGTTTTTCGTAGGTAGTCCCAATTTACAATTTACAAGTTACAATTTACAAATACAAACATTTTGTATTTATGTTTCAAGGTCGTCAATGACGTCACATAAAATTCGTCTTCTTAATTTTATATGTCAGCCAACAATTCATAGTCAGTATTTTTCAATTTATCTTTATATTTATTTATTTCTGTAATTTAAGTAACTTTTTAAGGTTAAGTTAAAGCCGCTATTAATTTTCCTGGCCATGAATTGTTGGCTATGAATTGTTGGGGATGAATTGTTGGCGAAGAACTAGCCGGATGCCGCTGAAAAGGGCGCCTACTACCTTCCGTCTTCATCCTTCGAGTTGGAAAAACTTTGAAGTATAGATTGAGGTAAATTTTGAAAGAAACTTCTTCTCTCGTCTTTTCAGAGTCTGGGATTTACATTTGAATAAAATGCACTTTCGGTTATAAAGATTTACGGTAGTTTTTATATTTCCTTTTATTCAGATTATCTTCTGTAGAAGGAACACCTCCTATACTCCGTCGGAAGTTATTTACATAAATATTTATACACAGACTTATCTTACCGTTTGTCTGGATTTATACTTCGTTCCTTGTTTTCTTCGATGGTGTTCACGAGCTTCTCTTATCACTGTCCGTATATACGATCTTCTGTTTGTAAAACCTTATTCATTGCTCGATGTAGCCTATTCTCCTTTTATTTGTGTTTCAATCAAAATATTTTTTGACGTTTTTATCTTTCGCTTCGTTACATCGTCATTTGAAGTCTGCACTGATATCTTTTGACATCTCTTCGCATTCTCCCTCCCGTTTTTCATATATTTTATATACACAAGCAAAAATATGCCAACCCAACTGTATGGTTAACTGTTTGACCATCAATCCAAATTAACGGCTATTTCAATCATGTAATGCTTTGAACTGAATTGAATTGAATTGAATAACTTTTATTATTAATAAAATAAATACAGTACTTTTACAATTTAGAATGGCGTAAATAATTGTGAAGCTGGACTATTTATTTTATTTATTTGGCCCTTAAACTTTAGGCTTTACTGGGCTCTGCTCGCGCTTACCATAATTATCTTTCTAATAACGAACTAAAATGACTGAAAGAATTATTAAAATTGGTAACAAATTAATTTCACTGTTTTCCTTTAATCATTTCGATTACTTCCATTACACAGGAAATTAATCTCTACTGGGTTTTACTTTCACCAAGAACATAGCTCTCTCTCTCTCTCTCTCTCTCTCTCTCTCTCTCTCTCTCTCTCTCCCCTCCATTCTTTCATTTTAGCAAGAAAAATAAACTTTTGTCATCTTGCAAAAGAAAAGGAAATTATGTTTTAACAGTTTTAGAGGCACCACCTGCTTCTTATATGATTTAGATCTGTCATTAATAGCTACAACAGTCGAAGATTTGCTTTTTTATACCCTTTGTTGTCATCTTCATTTTCAAGCAATTTCTTTTTGATTTTTAAGGAGTTTCCTCATTGCCATCAACAAGAAATGACAAAGTTTAGCAATGGAATGTCAGCATGTGTGTCAGTTTTGCCTAATGCAAAGGGGAAGGCAACACGATTCTAAGTATATTGATTCAGTAAATCTGTTATTGTTTATTCACTCTTATTAGCGAATAAAAAAAAAGAATGTGTCTATTAATTTTTGTCAACCCTTTGCTTTGTGTGTGTGTGTGTGTGTGTGTGTGTGTGTGTGTGTGTGAATGACGACTCAGACACAAGGAAGTAATATCGAAGTTATAGTGCTAAGGCAAACAGAATTATAAGGAACTTCAGAGTCTGTACAAGCGAAACTAAAGACACTTTTTTTCGTACTTTCCGCACTCATATTTATGGGCAGCAAATCTTGGTTAATTATAAAACAAGGTTTCTTTAGATCCCTCACTTTGTTTTACAACATACTGCTGCGTAACTTACCTCCAAGATGCTCAGCTTCTCAAATGTTCGCTAACCGCAAGTTCCGAGCTGCCCCCCATGAGGTAACAAGACGCGCTCAATACAGTCTAATGCGAACAATTAAAAACTCAAACAATCCAAATGACCAAACTATTCAACATTCCTGCTTTATGTCTTGTAGACTGTGGACTTCTTGGTATGAAAGTGTTTTTGTCTATAGCTTCACTTAACTCCTGCATTGGCATTTCCATTAAATGTACTTTTTTTTAATAATTTTTTTTAATACTATCTTCAAAAGCTGTTATTATTAATTTTATTATCTTGATTATTGTTAATTATTTTTTACCGTAGTCCTTTTCAGGCTTTTTGTAAGTTTAGTGTTTAATGAACAATTAGTTGTATCGTTGATCACCTTCATGGATACTGTACCATTTTTTTTTATGGGAACTGGCTCCTGCCTATAAACATTATCATTATTGCCAACATTATCATTGCCATATACGGTGGTGTAGTGGTTAGCGTCGCTCACTACGAATTCATTGGCCCCAGGATCGAGACCCGCTGATGGTAGGCGGCCCTCAGCAAAACCCAGCTGTTCATCCTTTCACACAATAAAGAAATTGGTTGGTAGATAAATGGGTTCCCTCGGTAGCCTAGTGGTTAAGACGCTGGCGTGCTAGTGGGGCGTGGTTCGGATTCCACGTTAAACTGTACGTCTAAAGTGGAGCGAAAAACTTGACCTTTATTAGAATGAACAATTCGTGGGGAAGTAAACCAAAGGTTTTATATATATATATATATATATATTTTTTTTTTTAGTATTAGTTCTGGGTAGTTTTTGGTTGTTAGTTGTTTCAGTACGTCTCTTATTTTTATTTATTTTTCGCTTTTATTTTAAAATTTATTATTGTTTAATTTATCTTACCATTTATTACCTTCAAGAATCCTGCCAATAAAACTTATCATTGTCACTGTCAAGTATTAAATGAAATACTGGTAGTAGAATCCGTAGATTTGTACATATATTGAAAATAATGTTAAATTAGTCTACGGAATGCGCTACCAGTATTTCAATTACTTCTTAATATTTTTTCATCTAATATATATATATATGTTAAACACAGACCGTGCATGGAACAAGGAACTCTTCTGGGAAAATTAAATCCACTATAGTCCGAATAAGTAATGGTAAATGACAAATACCATAGTTTTTTTCCTTTTTCATGATTTTAGCCCGACGTGGGCAACGGGTCTCTCGCAAAGAGATCCCATAAATATAGCTTCCTTCACCAGCTATCTGCAAAGCAGACAGGATCCAGCTTTGGGACGTGGATCTAGGGTTTAAAGCAAGCCTAGATCCCTACACTCAGAACCTCTATATAAGTAAAAGACTCGTTGCATTCACGTCGTGTTGAATAAATCAAAGAAAAAGGGGGTAACTATTGTATTTTTAGCCAAAAAAAACCAAAACTTAAACCTCAACCGGGACATTGAGCGTCCACTTTTCAAGGCACGAAACACGTCCGTTTAGTATACACAAACTCAGAATGGTTCCCTGAGAACATTATATGTTAAACACAGACCGTGCATGGAACAAGGAACTCTTCTGGGAAAATTAAATCCACTATAGTCCGAATAAGTAATGGTAAATGACAAATACCATAGTTTTTTTTCCTTTTTCATGATTTTAGCCCGACGTGGGCAACGGGTCTCTCGCAAAGAGATCCCATAAATATAGCTTCCCTCACCAGCTATCTGCAAAGCAGACAGGATCCAGCTTTGGGACGTGGATCTAGGGTTTAAAGCAAGCCTAGATCCCTACACTCAGAACCTCTATATAAGTAAAAGACTCGTTGCATTCACGTCGTGTTGAATAAATCAAAGAAAAAGGGGGTAACTATTGTATTTTTAGCCAAAAAAACCAAAACTTAAACCTCAACCGGGACATTGAGCGTCCACTTTTCAAGGCACGAAACACGTCCGTTTAGTATACACAAACTCAGAATGGACTATAGTGGATTTAATTTTCCCAGAAGAGTTCCTTGTTCCATGCACGGTCTGTGTTTAACATATAATGTTCTCAGGGAACCATTCTGAGTTTGTGTATACTAAACGGACGTGTTTCGTGCCTTGAAAAGTGGACGCTCAATGTCCCGGTTGAGGTTTAAGTTTTGGTTTTTTTGGCTAAAAATACAATAGTTACCCCCTTTTTCTTTGATTTATTCAACACGACGTGAATGCAACGAGTCTTTTACTTATATAGAGGTTCTGAGTGTAGGGATCTAGGCTTGCTTTAAACCCTAGATCCACGTCCCAAAGCTGGATCCTGTCTGCTTTGCAGATAGCTGGTGAGGGAAGCTATATTTATGGGATCTCTTTGCGAGAGACCCGTTGCCCACGTCGGGCTAAAATCATGAAAAAGGAAAAAAACTATGGTATTTGTCATTTACCATTACTTATTCGGACTATAGTGGATTTAATTTTCCCAGAAGAGTTCCTTGTTCCATGCACGGTCTGTGTTTAACATATAATGTTCTCAGGGAACCATTCTGAGTTTGTGTATACTAAACGGACGTGTTTCGTGCCTTGAAAAGTGGACGCTCAATGTCCCGGTTGAGGTTTAAGTTTTGGTTTTTTTGGCTAAAAATACAATAGTTACCCCTTTTTCTTTGATTTATTCAACACGACGTGAATGCAACGAGTCTTTTACTTATATAGAGGTTCTGAGTGTAGGGATCTAGGCTTGCTTTAAACCCTAGATCCACGTCCCAAAGCTGGATCCTGTCTGCTTTGCAGATAGCTGGTGAGGGAAGCTATATTTATGGGATCTCTTTGCGAGAGACCCGTTGCCCACGTCGGGCTAAAATCATGAAAAAGGAAAAAAACTATGGTATTTGTCATTTACCATTACTTATTCGGACTATAGTGGATTTAATTTTCCCAGAAGAGTTCCTTGTTCCATGCACGGTCTGTGTTTAACATATAATGTTCTCAGGGAACCATTCTGAGTTTGTGTATATATATATATATATATATACTGGAAATGTTTTTTTTAATTACGAGATTCTCGTTTACAGAAATTTTTAGAGCAACATTTTTATTCGGTTCAGTTGAGCTTATTTATGGCAACATTGCGTGTTTATGAGTTTCCCCATTAAAGTTACACTTTGCA